>JAURVB010001216.1:0-63778 GCA_033002965.1 Piper betle | reverse complement strand
CGGATAGCACCCTACCCGACTTGGACGCGGGAATGCTAGGAACAACCGCCAAACCCTAGCTCTCGTCCGTCCCACGAGCTAAACCCCGTAACAGTCTCCCCCACCAATGAGACCCGATGTCCTCATCGGAGGTTTGAGTCCTGTCCTGCCTCTTGACCCATCTCACGCATAGGTTTCCTTCCTGTTCCCACTTGAATCACTCCGTCTGCCCTTTCGAAGCCTCCGGTTGACGTACCTCTGCTTCAAAAGTCCTTACTACCTCTTATTCGCCGGCGGTAGTAGAAGCTCTCACAGACAGTTATTCAAACTGGACTGACCAAATCCCCTTGGAAAACACACAAAGGAACCCGTACCCTTACTTTGTACACCAGATTTTCTCCCAAAATCTGGGCGTGAGCGTCAGCATCACTGGTCCTTAACGCGGAATGATATGCCCTCCTTGCCAGGTCCGCATCTCTTCATTCGGCTCGTTGCACCTCACATGGTCCACAACTTCAAAGAACCCAGCCTCGTTAGCTGACCACAAAGCAGATTTTCTAGCTGCTCCGTGCAAGAGGTCCCCACGAACGTCTCACATACTCCTCCTGAGTAATGCATCCGTCCCTCAGTCTCATCTCAAGACTGAGCTTGGTTACTTGTCACCGATCCCTTGCCTTCCGCTTGTACCTCGCGTACTTCCCCATGATTCGGCAAGCAGCCCACAGTTGGGTATTCCTGGGCACTGCTCCGAACAGCGTATTCCGAGACTCGATAGAGTAACCCTGCTGTTGCTCCCTTCTTCTTCGGGAAACTGGACACCACGTCCATGAGATCCAGCTTCAAGATCTCAAGGTGAAGCTAGTGCTGCAGCATCCCAGTCACTAACTCTTTTCTATGCACCTTACCCTGTGGTACTCCCAATCAGGGTTTCACAAAAGCTGCGTTATCGGTTGTATTGCCGATAACGATTCACCCTAACACCGGGTACACATCCAGACTCAACCTGGACGTCGTTCCACTGGGGAATGTGGAAACCCCCTCAGCTTTTGTCTTAGCCTACCGGTAAGGAATATAAATAGCCGATCCCTTGCAGTCATAGGCTAAACTCATCATCTAACCAACACATATGAGCCAAGCACCGACTTGCTCTGTCAACCAAGTTTCTTGTTGTCGCGATCTGACCCTGCTAACCTCTCGAGTAACCTCTTCCTGGGTCTGGAACAAGGCGTTAGCTCCACTGTCCTCCTGACAATGAACTCAGATCCAACAAGCAAACCCGCCATAATTGGACAATGTACTCCTGCTAGCCCTTGCTGCCTTCCACCGTCCCGGCATTCTGAAGCGCGTCACCACTCCAAAGGTTGCCTGGAACCCGGCCGTTCCAGAATTGGCTCCGATGATCACAGCTCCGAGACTTTTCGAAAGCTGTGAGGCATAGCTCCGACCATGCCTCGACTTATCCTCCCATAAGTCATTCAAAGATGACACTACATGGCTCATTCCATGTACGAACTTCCCGTAATTGGCCAAACTCCTAGGAAGCTCTTCCTTCCAGTCACCCCTGTCGGCGTCCACTCGGCAATGGAATCCGCCTGATTCCTCACTCGCACCATACTCGGCCAATTCTAGGGAAGCACAACTCCCCTAATCACGAACTCACACGGCTCTTCACACAGAGAATGCTCCTTGAGCCCTGCATCGGTTGACCCTCGTGATCCACCCATCACTTCCCGACGTCAGGTCCAACTCCAAGGAACTGGGTACTTCTTCCACACGGTCACCTCCTGTAACCCATGGTGCATGACGGCTGAATTTTCCCCCATCCAGGAACCACATCTGGATCTGTGTGAGTTCGTCCGGCACCACACTCTAGTGCGCCGGCGCTGGTACCCTCCCTGGCACCAACTCGATCTGGTGAACGATCGTCCTCTCGGAAGACCCCATTGGCAACTCGGTAGACTCAGCATCTACCAGCAAATCCGGTACCCTCACCACCTGGTCCGGTTGGATCATCACCACTCCTGCAAGGCCAGTCAAGTCCCCCGTGCACTCTCGAGTCACCTGCATTGCCGACAGATGCTTCTTCCTGACAGTGCTGCACTTGACCCCGGAAGATCCTCTCTGCCCACGAACAAAACATGCACCCGCTTCATTCGCGATCAGTATACCTTCCAGCTGTGGAAACACTCCCACACCAGCAGAACGCATGAAAGGATTCCCGAGTATCAGATCAAAATCATCGAGTTCGATGACCATCAAATCAACTCGCCCTTCATACTCCCCCAAGCAAATTCCGACATTTCTGGCTATACCTTGCACCTGTCTCGCCTGTGAGTTCACCGCCTTCACCTTGCTGGTCACGATCCCAGTCTTCAACCCTAGTTCCAACGCCATCCCATTGGAAACAAAGTTGTGCGTAGCACCAGTGTCTACTAAGGCTGAAACTGCTCTCCCGTTCACTACACATGGAACGTATATCAGGCCAGCTCCTTCCGAAGCTGAGCGTTCAGCTCGCAACACCCCGAGTATCTGAAGGGTAGATGCTCGGGCAAGAGGCTCCTCCTCCTGGTCCTGGTCTGCATCCGCTACCAAGGCATTCACCTTGCCTCGGTTCGGACACTGCTTTGCCCGATGCGGACCCCCACACAGAAAGCACCCGGATGCTGGAACACCCGGCCCACGATCCCTGCTGCCCGACGCAATGTCTGGCCCCCTCTTTGGCCGGAATGGCCTTCTGCCCTCCCGTTGGCTGTCTCGACCGCCCTTGGTCATCTTGCCCTGGGTATCCTCCTTGACACGCGATCTGCGGTTGCAAGTCCACCAAGGCGTCGGCTGCCACCAAAGCTGCAGGCAAATCCTGGACTTTCTGCTGCCTCAACTCCACCTGAGCCCAAGGCTGCAAACCAGAGATAAAGTTAAATAACTTATCTTCCTCCGACATGTTTCTGATGTCGAGGAGACACGAGCTAAACTCCATGACATACTCCCTCACTGTTCCGGACTGTCTCAACTGCTTGAGTCGGTCCCTTGCCACCCAGGTAGTGTTAGATGGCAAGAACTGCTCCCGAAGCTCCTCTTTTAAGGAATTCCAGGTCTCCGTTCGGGGTCGACCAGCACTCCGATCCTCCTCGGTGCGAGTACGATACCACCATTTGGCATCCCCCGATAGATACATGCTGGCCAAAGAAACCTGGCGCTCTTCAGGTATGTTCGCAGCAACGAAGTACTCTTCCATGTCCCAGATGAAGTTCCCTAGGTCCTTGGCTGACCTAGCTCCCTCGAACTTCTTTGGCTCCGGCACCTTGAGCCTTCCTGGAACCGAGCTTTCTTCGGCTGCACGGTCAACCAAACCTGGTTGAGGATATCTGGCGACAACCTGCTTTAACAGAACAACGTCAGTGTGTAAAGCCTCTATGATATCCCGGAACTCCTCCAACAGTCCCGCCGTTGCTTCATCCTTGCTACGGCTGGTCCCGGGTATGTCGCTCACCCGAGAACTCAAGTCCTTCATCCCTTCTGTTAAGGACTGTAGCTGCTCGAAGATGGTTCGCCCATCGTCACTACTGGTAGGTCCTCCCACCAGCACTTCCAGCCGCGTCACACGCTCCTGTGTGTCCATCTCTTGGTACCTACTTACTGGCAAAGTGTGGAGACTTTCCTCTGAAAGTAGAGACGTGCTTCACAAGACCTTCGGCTCCTACCGAACTCCGAGCTCTGATACCTCTGTCACAGGGGTCAACTTAGGGTTTAAATTTTTCGCCCTAACTGCCTCCGTGCGGCGTGTTTCCCTCCCTGGAAACACCAGCCAACACCACCTCCGCACCCACCAATGTGCTGTGGTGCACAGCGGCCTCGGACCACACACTTGCGAATACCGCACGAACCCAGTCCCGGTACCGCGCCCAGCTACAAGCGCCACTAGTACCGGTATCAGGCTACCAGCGATTGTACCGAACACACACCAATCACCAAGCTGCAGTGACTACGCGTCCCACGTACCGATCACCCATCTCGGTACCAATAGACCTCGGAATCACAGGTCTAACCCCGGTGGCCAAACACGACGCATACACCACAAGAATTACAGGAACTCGACCCAACCTCTATTCCACTAGTATGAATACAGGATATACAAGTGTCTACACCCTAGACTACTTGCCGGTCGTGGACATGCAAACCCCACGACCGTGCCTCTCGACCCTCACTCGACAGGACTTCACCCAACCCTCGGCTCACCGCGCAGGGTTGCCGAACAACTGGTATGTGAGCCTTGACCCTAAAGGCGGACGTCGACTACCCCGGTAGTCCCCCTTGAAGTTCCAGACCGCCCCTCGGCCTGACTGCAGTAACCCCAAGGCATCCCCTTGCCCGGCCAAGTTTCTCTCCTCCACCAAGATCACTCACACACACTTCACATGTTGTTCTCCTCTTGTCTGATCTCTACATAAGGATGGCACCTCCTTATATAGACATCCCGGCCTTAGTGTGACACCTCATCAGCTTGCATCCTCACCATCGAAGTCTTGATCAACGGCTCCCATCCTCCAAGCCTTGTCATCGACCCCCTTGGTGTTCCAGCAGAATTACCAGAAAGACCCACCCTTGGGTGTGGCGCAAATGCCTCATCAACTTCCTGGATGTGGCACGGTCGCCTGGCTCGACCCAGCGACCCCAATACCGAACCCTGGTCCGTCTGTTCCACAGCACCCATGCGCGTGCACGATAACCCCTACCGCAGCTTGGCTCGGTCACCCGCACACCTGCGCACCCGCGACTACCGCATGTCGCACGGTAGTACCCGGCCCTGGCGCCCAGCACGCTCGGTCAGTGGTGCTCGGTCACTAGCACCCTACGCATCCGGAACCCGCAACTTCTATCCGCACATGATGCTCGGTAGAACGTCCCGGCTGCGCCTGACCCGTCACGCACCTGGAACCCGCACCACGCTCAGCACACGGTAGCGGTGCTCGGTACTCGTTACCGATCATGTCCGCTACCCAACTGCTATCGGTACTGCCCGATATCTCGCCCGGTACAGCAACTCGCCCGATAGACCCCATGCACCACGATGCACTTCACACTAACACGGAAATATGCTCGGTAGATTGTTCACCACTCGGATAGCACCCTACCCGACTTGGACGCGGGAATGCTAGGAACAACCGCCAAACCCTAGCTCTCGTCCGTCCCACGAGCTAAACCCCGTAACAGCTACCAAGGCTTACAGGAAAGATCTAATTCATGTGAAATCAGAAGAACATATTAAATGAAATGGGGAGATGCGTAGGGGAGAGATATTTGCATTGGGAAGACGAAAGAGTGTAGGCTTGCACCGCAGCCATCCGACAAGTGAGCAGCACTAGAAGATTTGGGAGCTGGAGTGGAAGACTCTTGTCTGCCAAGATCAGAATCAACGTAAACCGACTTGCTCAAACTCTTTTTACGGCCTTATCACCACTATAACTAGCGGCAACCTCCTTCTCCAACGGGCTTTTGGGGCCGACATTGGAGGTGGTAGGAAAGGATCATATGGCCCCGGGAAGGCCATGACCTCCCGGCTTTACCCATCAATACGACATGGTCGCTAGAGAAGCTATAGTTGCCCCCTTGTATGCTAAACAAAGACTCGTTGGAGGCCACACTCCAGGCCACCGGTGCAACCGGAGCAGTGGTACGTGCAAACACCAAGGATGGGATTCTGTAGGGTTCAGGCACATCCGATTTGACCATCACTTGGGCAGGAGGGGAGGTGGTCACAGCGTAGGGGGAGTCGGCGGCCATGAAGGGATTGCCGGCCGCAATGGATATCGGTAATTTGACGGTCAATAGCCGGTGGATGTCTTCGCCGTCGGTGGAGCTCTTGGGCGGATGTTGTAACCGTTCCAGTCCCTCAACGATAAGACTATGACGTATGTTTTGGCCGGAAATTGATTTTTTTCGAGTTCAATGTGGTCCAATTGTATAAAATCGTCATCGTCGGACGTGGAGGAGACCGAGCTGGTCGAGGAGGAAGGAGATGGAGAAGATGCTTTGGGATTTAAATGGCTGCATGGTTGCATAAATCGGAATCGGAATCGGAATCGGTTTTCCAGTGAATCGGAATCGGAATCGGAATCGGTCTGAATCGGCCAGGAATCGGTTCAGTTGAATCGGTCCAAATTAATTTAATCAGTTATATATAATAATTTGACAATTTATAATATAAATATATTAAAATTAAGTATTGATGTTATTTTGATATTATTCTGTGTATTATAGTTTTTGATATTTTTAAATATTTTTTAAGATTTTTTAAATTATTTCGAATTAATTATTATTTTTGACTCGAGTTAGACTCGAGTCAACTTTTAATTACAAGAATGCCACCGTGCGATTTTTACCCCCCGCCGCCACCGGCGGCCGGTCGGCGGCGAGTCTCGCGGTCGGAGGATGTCGGCAGCCCGGTCGATGTCGGCAGCCCGGCCGGACGAACCGTCGGCGGCCCGGAGCCGGCGGCGGAGTCGGCGGCGATTCGTGCGTGCCCGATTCGGTCCGGCCACGGGTGGGCGGCGACGTTGCGAGGTCGGCGGCGAGGTCGGCAGCCCGGTCGGCGGCGAGCGCGGAGTCGGGGCCGCACGGCGGAGGCGGAAACCGGGCGGCGGCGGGCGGACGGCGGCGGCGGTGTCGGGGGAGCGGGTTTGATTTTAGGTTTTTAAAATCCAAATTACCATTTTACCCATGCTTAAATAATTTAATAAAAATCATACCTAGGGTATTTTGGTAATTTCCTAAAAAAACCGATTCCGATTTAAATCGGCCGATTCCGATTCCGATTTAAATCGGTCGGAATCGGCCGAACTCGGCCGATTCCGGGGCCGATTCGGGGCCGCCCGATTCGGCCCCGAAATCGGATCGGCGCGACGCCGATCCGATTTAAATCGGCCGATTCCGCACGGAATCGGCCGATTTCTACAACACTGAATGGCTGCAGCTTTCCACATGATCTAATTGTTTAGTCTCCATTAAGAAGAAGATGCAGGGAGAAGCAAAAGGAAGCAAACTAAAATTTGCAAATATGCATAAACCATAGACGGCTTAATTGCATGATTGATTTTTTTCTTATTTTTTTAAAAAATGTTCAGCTTATAGTGGCCAGTTGTTTGTTTGTGCTATTATTAGCGGTGGAGTTTATAAATAGGTGGTTGTTAGACATGCATGGGCGTGGCCATGCAGCACGAAGCTATAACTTCTGGTCTGAAGCTTTTTTCTTTCCCATTTGTAAAGAGTGCTGGCCGGGCTCTAAATTGGGCCTCGAATGCTCCAAATCAACAGCGGCCATGCATGTTCCGACGTTCCTCTTCGATCAGATTTGTTTTTTTCTTTTTAATTTAATTTAAAGCACCTTAAATTCATTATAATTTTTTTTAAACAAATAATATTTTGGTGAAAAGAATTCCACACAAATATTTTGAAGTTAATTGTTTATGTCAAATAAAGAGTCCAGCCGGCACATGCATGCTTAAACCCGCAACATTTGACTCCAAATCAAATTTTAATTGAGTAAAACATATACAGAACTGTTGAATTGAGCTTAATTAAAATTTTGTCTTATTTGTGAGTCAGTTCTTTAAACTCTAATTAAATCAACTCATAATAAATTCTTATCGTAAATGCCGCAGGTGAATGAGATGAGCCCATATTTATCACTTTTTTTTAAAAAAAGAGAAATATAAAAATAGTTCCGGACGTGTAAAAATGATAAGCCGTTGATGGAGTGGCATGTGCCCATCTACGAACGAGAATGATAACTCATGCTTGCCCCCACGTCGCGTATATTATCCCGTATAAAGCCCCCTCCCCACATCCAGCGGTCCACATCGAATACCTCCTCCCCGGTCAACATCGGACGGACCAAATTTCTCTAAGTTCATGGCAACAGAGCCTCCCCAAACCCTCTTCCTCTTCTTCCTAGGGTGGGTTCGTTCCTCCCTTACCGAATCCAGTCTCCCCCACCAGCTCCGCTCAAACTTGCTCCCCATATTTATCCTTGTTTGATTCAACGAGCGGATGGGGAAGGGCCCGGGACTCTACTCCGAAATCGGCAAGAAATCCAGAGGTTTTTTTTTTTGCGTAGTTTTTTATGCCCTTGATTTTTTTGGCTGTGATTTTTGGTGGTATTTTTGTGGGTTTTTATGTTTATGATGTTGTTTGATGGTTTTGATTTGTAGATCTTCTGAACAAGGAATACCAGAGCGATCAGAAGTTCAGCATCACCACCTACACTGCCACTGGCGTGGTGCGTTTTCCCCATCTTCCAGTTTCCATCAAGTGTTTTTGGGACTTTGGTGCTTGGGTCTCTTAGGGTTTTATTGGTTCAGGGCATGGGGGGTATGTTTGCTCCTGGAATCCGGTAGTGGTTGGGTGTGTCGTCATTGTAATAGGTTAGTTGTTATCGTCTGTGGCGTCAGGGTCATGCTCGCATGTATACATGAGTTGCGGGTTGGTTTTTTATTTGACAACGTATGCGGTAGGAATCTTAGTTCTGGGATTCAATTCTTCGTGGATGCTAGTTCTACTTTAGAGTAAGATATGAGAGTTCATAGTGAAGGGTTTTTTCTGCCTGTACTATTGCAACATTTTTGCGTGTATGTTAAAGTTACGCTTAAGAAGGGAAAAAAATTTGTGACCCCCAACATTATAATCTTTTTATGTGTTTTGTTTGTGTGAGAACTTTGTGCTTTTTAAAGTGAGTACATGATTAGTATTATTGTCTTCCTGTCCATCAGGTAGTTCTTGCTCCTGTAAATACTCCTGAGAGTTATTTGATAATGTCTGTGTGTCAGCGTTCCTTTTGCCTGCCTTGTACCCTGCCATTTCATTCTTTTCTAAACCAGATATTTTTTCTAGCTTATGAGACTTCTTCACTCTCTTCTATCTTCAAGTCCATCACATTGTGCCATGCTGGTCAAAATGAAGGATTGATGTGTTTGCATGCCTTGCATTTTTATTTATATGGTGTCCATTACAGGCTATTACTGCAAGCGGTTTGAAAAAGGGTGACATATTCCTAGCCGATGTCAACACACAGTTGAAGAATAAGAATGTAACTACTGACATTAAAGTGGACACAAACTCGAATGTAAGATGTGAACTTTTAAATTTTTGTTCCATTAGATTTTTGTTCACGCTAATCTTGTTTTTAACAGCTTAATATGGGTAGGGTTTTGTTATTATGTTCCCCTAAAAGTAAGCCTTGACTTCAAAGAGTCATGTTTTCAGCTTTTTGCAACGGTGGTCACAGTTGATGAGCGTGCACCTGGATTGAAGACTATTTTGAGCTTCATTGTTCCTGATCAGAAGTCTGGGAAGGTAATTATTGCATTACTTGATGCATTATGCAAATTGGTATACTGTTAACTGATTTTTATTTTTGACCTCAATTTCTTAAGCTCTGTACCATTGCTTCTCTATATTGTACTTTGATTAGTTCAGATTTTGTGTCAAACATTTGAATTGTAATTTTATGATTACCTAGCCGTCTGGATGCCTTTAACTGTTGAATAGCAATCCATGGTTAGTTAGGATTTTTGGTGATGTCCTGTGCAGTTTCCCGTTCATAGACTTTTTGTGTTTGACTGACATGAGTTATACTGGTTAGCTTGTTATATACTTTTGTGGATTGAGGATATTTGTGGCTACAGGTGGAAGTGCAATATTTGCATGACTATGCGGGCATCACTACGAGCATAGGGTTGACTGCTAACCCAGTCATCAATTTTTCTGGGGTGTTTGGCAACAATACGTATGCTGCTGGAGTTGATGTTGCCTTTGACACTGCCACTGGTGGTTTTTTGAAATATAATGGAGGGCTAAGCTATACCAAAGAAGATTTCAGCGCTGCCGTGAACTTGTGTGTATCATGTTTGCCTGGTTTGAATTTCTGGAAGTGTACGTTGAATTGTAAAAGGGAATGATTGATGATCGTCTGCAATTCTCTCTTGTGTGCCCATAGGAACGACAAGGGAGACACGCTTGCAGCCTCCTATTACCACATCGTCAACCCGTTCGTGAACACATCTGTTGGAGCTGAGATTGCCCACCGTTTCTCAAGCAATGATAACGCATTCACCATTGGAGCTCAGCATGCACTGGACCCACTGACAGTGGTAAAGGCGAAGGTCAACAACTATGGGAAGGCTAGTGCCTTGATCCAGCACGAATGGAGGCCGAAGTCACTAATCACAATATCTGGAGAGGTTGACACAAGAGCAATTGAAAAAAGTGCAAAGGTGGGTCTTTGTTTGGCTTTGAAGCCCTGATTAGTGAGGCCTTGTTTCAAAAGCAACGGGAAGGAGAGAGACTATAAGACATGATTTTCTTTCTTTTTGGGTTAACGTCCTGCATGTTTTGGTTCCAAGGAACCTTCAAAAAATAATTGTGGCTGGCAGTAGCACGGACCAGATATAGAAGATTGCGTTTTTTAGATTGGCCTTTTTCATGTTGGGCCTCTTCTGCGGCTGGTGGAAAATTTTTGACCGAAGCGAAGGTTAATTTTGAACTCGTGTTCTTGTTTTTTTGGAAAATGAATGCTCTATTCAGTAGATGAAGATAAAAATAATTGTTTTATGTGTAGGCAAGGTGCAGCGTCATCTGCGTTTTTACGGTGAGATGATTGTTATTATCGTATTAGAATTTGTATTTTCTGGTGAGATTATTTTGTGGTAGCTCTTACCTGCTACTCCTTCGGGTCGTCCTAAGTTTCTTCTACGTTTGTTATGCATGTCGTGAACAAATTGGCATTTAGCTCAGCCCAGCCGCCCCAGGGCACGTTTTATTAGTCTTTTATATTTGTTATGATGATAATAAAGATAAATAAATCTTTTTGCGTGTCTATTTTTTATAAGCATGAGTGTGGCCGAGTGTGCGGCTTGATGGCATTGGGGAATGTTGGTTGGCTACTCATATTGGACTCGGTCCCGATCTTGGTCAGCCCCGGTTAACTTTTTGATAGATATTTGGCTCCTCCCGAGAGCAATGCTGATAAAGACGCCTTAGTTTCCTGGGATGGGATGATGATCGACGGTGGCGACACAGGCGTCTCTGTTGGCATAGCTCCCGAGAAGAGCCAAAACCAGCTCCGGACGCTTCCGGGATGCCCATTATAACCAACGAATGGGAAGTGCTTTTCCTTGCGTAGATCCTATTTCAATGGGTTACGTTTTTAGTTGGCGGTGCTACTCTTTGCTATCATTTATGTTGGCCCTGACCCGAGTCTCTAACCGTGGAATTGCACATTCGCTACAATCCTCATTTCCTACCCCAAAGAAGGAAATCAAAAAACACAAGTACCCAGTGCTTCCTCCTAAACAAGTGAAACCCCACAAAAGAAAAATCATATGCTACGCAGAAAGAAATCGTAATATCATCATCATCGCAATTTATTTATTTTACTAGTGATTGAAAGTACTCGAATAAATCAACGATACTTGTAGTTCGCCTATATCCCTCCAATGCTTTTGTTGCCGCTGTTCGAACGGAGTTGAAGAATGAGAACTTCACAATTTGCTTTGCGATCAATTGGTGGCGCCAATTGCTTATATATTAATAAAACCATGCCATTCACGATGATGATTAAAAAAATGAGGTGGATACGTATGGCAAAATTGCAAGTATACATTAATCAGAGAATTCACTCTCGGACAAGAAGTATCACCAAGTTGGAATATAATGTTTGCAAAAGAAACAAATATGACCACTAGCTACTAAGTTAGTTCGTTCCGCGATCAATATGCTATTAAAGCAAAGATTTATGCTGAAGCCTTTCTTGATGTCTGTTCTCCGCCCATCACCTTACGGTTCACCGGCGATGAAACAAAGAAGAGAACAAGACGAACTTGCGTTTATATTAAACAAGAATACCCTTCACATATTCTGCTGTCAATCTTAGGTAGCATATTATTTAATTATTAAAAATATAGGTACCATGAATTTGTAAGTGCACTGTTAAAACAGTGAAGCAAGCTTAAGTGACAAGGAAGGAGGCCATGCAAATGGATCCATCTGGGAAGAAAGCGGACGAGGAGATGATCAAATCAGGAAGCGGTAGCACGCAAGTGCCCATTTCATTTTTCAAGATTTTCAACCATGCGGACTGGGTGGATTGGCTTCTCATGGACTTGGGCACGGTGGGGGCTATATCGTGCGTGGACTGGCACAACCTGCTGGTTATCTACTGTTGGGGAAGGGCCTTGATGCATTTGGAAGCAACATTTATGACAACAAGGCCATGGTGAAAGCCCTTTACCAGGTAATATATAACTTGTAATTTCAATTTTTCAGCAGCTAGCTAATTGATTAAGAGTAATTAGAGGAGTATGTATATGACTGAATTGGAAGAAGCAAACCAATAATAATAACATTAAGCGGACTGCTAATTTTAACGCTCATATTCGCCCATGCACGTATTATACGATGCAGCCATCTTTGAAATATTTCATTCTTAGTGGAAATTTGGACGAAGTTTTAACACCTTCGTAGTAGGATCTAAATAAATTTGAATGTATACGTATCTTTTGCTGGAGGAAGAATGATGCTATGATATTTTGTGTGTATATATACACACATGAAAAGTTAACTGTGTCTACCATATTGCAGGTGATAGTTTTGTTGATGGATGCAATATAAAAGATTTGGCCTTTGAAATTCTCAGAAGAAATATAGGTGTTGTTTCACAAGAGCAATCACTTTTTACTGGCACAATCAATGATAATCTTAAGATTGGAAACTCTAATGCAAACAATGAAAAGATTGAAAAAGCAGCGAAAACAGCCAACATCCACTCGTTCATTTCCGTGCTTCCAGTAAGATATGTAACCGAGGTCAGAATTGCGTTATGTTTGAAGCTTAAACCTTTATTATAAAATGATGTTAGCTTTGATGTTATGTCTATATAAAGATCATGTAATTGTTAGCTCAGGTTCTAAGATAGACTTGTGAACGATGAAAGAAATTTTCATTGTGAAGTTTGCTTAATTTGCTCATGTTTATTTAACTCTAACACTGGAAGATGATGGCGAAATTTCTCAGGTCGGAGAAAGGGGATTTCAATCATCTGGAGGAAGAAGCAGAGAATAGCAATAGCTCTGGCAGTCCTCAAGAATCCACCTATTCTTTTGCTTGATGAGGCCACAAGTGCTCCTGATTCAGAGTCAGAAAAGCTGGTTCAAGCTGCCGTTGAAAAGGCTATGCAGAGAAGAACAGTTATCTTGATTGCCCACGGAATGTCTAATATTGTAAATTCTGATATTATTGCTGTGGTTGACAATGGAAAAGTACCAGCGACAGGCACGCACAGTGAACTGCTTGAGACTAGCAAGCTCTGCAACATGCTATACAACATGCAGGATCTTTCATCAGGAACCAAATTGAGGTAGATAGTTCTTATCAAAATTACAATAACAGTCCAAGTTTAACTGTTGTTCTGGAAAAACCTACAATCAGGAAAAAAACAAAAATAGCCTGCGATTCCAAGATTATTGACATCCAAGGGATTGCAATTACTAATATTCCTTGATTATTAACATGCAGGAAATAGATCTAAAGGAAAAACAAATTTCTTACAAGCCAACTATTATTGCTAAATCATGGGAGCTATAATCTGAGCAATCAAGAGACATGTCAGAAATGACAGTTGATCTAAGCATGGAAGTGCAAAAGAAAACTAGTAAAAAAAGCTTTGCATTCCTCAGTTTATGGTTTGGTTTGTACAAAATGAGATTTGGAAGTCCATTCTAGGATCAATAGCAGAAGCCTTTTCTGGGATATCCAAACCTGTTTTTGGATTTTCGGTCATGACAATTGGAGTTGCATATTACAAAGGCAACGCCAGGACGCGTTGGCTGGTACTCATAGCTTTTTGTCTGATTGTCTCTCACATCAGGAACTCACACTCTGCAACATAACTTCTATGCTGTGATTGGTGAAAAGGCTATAAGTAATTTCAGGGAGGCATTATATTCAGGTATTGTTCTTTATGGCATAAGATGAGTGAGTATACAGTCCTTCAATTTCTAGACCAATCTTTGGAGATTACACCAGGAAGGGTGTCTTGCATCATTAGTCTGTTTCTGCATGCCTTTATTATTCAGTCACCAGTTAATTTGAATGTACTCATAAATTTAAGCCCGATAGAGACAATTCTCATAAATTTCATGCGGTTCACTTCTACAGCGATCATGAATATACTAAATATAACAATCATGATCACCATGACTTCTAAATTTGCAGTTGTCCTCCAGAATGAGGTAGCTTGGTTTGAGAGACCTGAGAACAACGTGGGGTATCTCACGTCAAGGATCGTCAATGACGCTTCATGATCAAAACCATAATCTCAGATCGTATGTTAGTCGTCGTCCAATGCATCTTTTCAATTCTTATTGCAGCTGTAGTGAAAATGAAAGTGAACTGGAGGATGGACCTCGTTGCCTCGGCAGTCATGCCATGCCACTTCATTGGTGGCCTCATCCAAGCCAAATCTGCTCAAGGTTTCTCCACAGACTCCTCTCTTTCTCATCAGCGACTAGTCTCTCTCACTACTGAAGCAGCAGCCGATATCAAAACAGTTGCGTCTTTTTGTCATGAAGAAGAAATACTCAAGAAAGCACAATGGTCTGTAGAAGTTCCAACTAAGAAGAGCAGAAGAGAGAGTGGAAGTATGGAATAGTTCAAGGAATTTCACTCTGCCAGTGGAGCATTGCTCATGCTGTGGCCTATGATGGCCTTACGGCGCATCACTGTTTATTGAGAATGAAATAAAATCTTACCGGATTTTTCTCTTACTGTCCCTTCCATCACAGAGCTTTGGACACTCATTCCCACCGTTATCTCAGCCTTATGTGTGCTAACCCGAGCTTTTGAGACTCTAGACTTGTTTTCCACTAGTGTGGCTTCTTGTTGGGCCCAATGAGCCTCTAAAATTTCTCCTTCGTACTACCTCCCCCTCACCACATAGTAAAGTTTCATCAAACTCTAATTCAGGCCTGAGGCAACACCAAGCCCATTCCAGGAGACTCCATTTCAGGCTAACCCATTTAAATCATCTTCCCCTCACCACATAGTGAAGTTTCGGAGACCACCTAAATCATTTTCCCACTCACAACATAGTAACATAACCTGATCATTCCAGGAGACTCTAATGAGACTCCAATTTAGGCTAACTCACCCGAATCATCTCCCTCTTACCACATAGTGTAGTTCTCTTCTAATGAGACTCTAATTTAGGCTAACCACCCTAATCATCTCCCCCTCATTACATAGTGAAGTTCTAGGTTAACCCACCCGAATCATCTCCCTCTCACTACATAGTGAAGTTCCAGGAGACTCCAATAATTCAGGCTAACCCCGTTTCAGGAGGCTCCTCAGGCTAACCCCATTCCAGGAGACTCCAATTCATGCTAACCGATTTGAATCATCTCCCCCTTCAGGCTAACCCTATTCCTGGAGACTCCTCAGGCTAACCCCATTCCAGGAGACTCCAATTCATGCTAACCCATTTGAATCATCTCCCCCTTCAGGCTAACCCTATTCCAGGAGACTCTAATTCAGGTAATCTATTCCAGGAGACTCTAATTCAGGTAATCTATTCCAGGAGACTCTAATTCGGGTAACCCACCCGAATTATCTCCCCCTCACCACATAGTAAAGTTTCAGGAGACTTTAATTCGGGCTAGCTTGAGGCCACACCAAGCCCGAATCATCTCTCCCTCACCACATGACAAGTGCATATGTTGCATATGTTATAGTGAAGTCCAGGAGACTCAATTTGGGTTGGCTCGAGGTAACACCACACCAACCAAGTTCTGATACTATTGTTGGGCCAATTCGGACAGGCCCAATACCACTGTTGGGCCAATTCAGGCTTGCCCGAGGCAACACCAAACAAATTAGGCTCTAATATCACTGTTAGGCCCAATGAGCCTTTAAAAGGAACTTGCAATAAGTGAGTGTCACGAGCCTTTCTTAATCCTAAATCTAGCTTAAAGAATAATGTTTTCACATTAACCTATATACAAGTCACCTCCATACATAATGTGGGATAAACCCAACACCTATTTGAATATCTATAGCTTCTTCCAATAAGATCATAGGATGCTGTGATTAAGTTTTGACTGCTCATGTTTTTATGGTAAGTATGAAGAGATATTACCATTGATTTGCATGAACTTATAACAATACTTTGCTTCCTTAGTTGCTTGCAAAAATTAGTCAGCCGCCACAAGCAACCTGCGATTGTTTAGAACTTATTCTGAACGAATCCCAAACAAATACAGATGCAGGGAATTAAACAACTTCTAATTCATCCAAATGGAATTCCCTTTGACATGTGATGATGAGTTATGAGGCCAATGACATATAATATTGGACATGTTTAATTTGGAGGATGAAATTAAGAAGTCCTCAAATATATTGACGAAGTTAATTAAGGACACCGGGCTTGTGATTGATTACTGATTGCATTGAAAATTTTATTTTCGTTAATTATGGAAGCCTCATGAGACAGTGGGACTCCCTATAACAAATTGGCATCCAAAATCAACAATTTTGTTTTTTTAAAATAAAAATAAAAAGATAATATGCAAGAGAAGTTATAGAGCCATAAATCTTAAAACTAGCCAAGGACGGCGTCAGGTGTGGGATACATTTAAAATTTATTAATAATATATAAAATTAGCTGCAAAAATTATTAATTTATATTTTAAAAAAGCAACAAATGTCTACTTAATTTAAATAAAAAAATATTTTTCTTAGAAGACGGTAGTTATATACAAATATCAAAAGTAATTTTATTTTATTTTGAAAATAAGTGATAATTCAAATTGATTCGGTATTAATAAATAAAAAATTTAATATGAATACAAATTTAATAATTAAATATAATTTATTAATTTTTTAATATTTTTTTAATTTTGATAGAATTATACTCTTAATTTTTTCTTAACCAGGAATAATAATAAATAAATAAAAATTCTAAATTATGTAAAAAATCCTAATTATGTTAAAATTTACGGATTTTTTTAGAATTCTTAATTTGACTAAAATTATACTAACAATTTCTTCCTCCTAATTATACATAGTAGTATTAATAAAATTATTTATAATGGGCTCATATAAGCATTGTGTGACCATAATCAACCACAACACCAAAAGGGCTGAACCGAAATAAGAGCGGACAAAACGGCTAAAACGCAAGAAGATCAAAGAAAAATCTAAGCCTCTAATGGGTTGATATGTGATCCCCCAAAGGGGATTGGCGACATTAATTAAAAAAAATAACGAAAGTAATCATCTCTCTTTACGTTACCAAAACCGGCTCTTTATATAACGGGGATTTCTACCCTGTTTATTTATATATATACTATCCCGTATCTACCCCACCCTCCTCATTGTTTTCCTCATCGCTCTACTTCGTATCGGTCATCATCTTCTAAATCATCTCCTCCATTATTATTTGAAGAAATTAGGTAAGCATGCTGCGGACAAGTTTCAACCCCAATCCGTTCTTACAGATCGCCTTCCTCGTCCTTGCTACGCTTGCGCCAACTCCACTATTGTCTGCTACTGCGGGTACGTACATGATAGATACATGCATGACCTTGCATGCTCTTCATTATAAGGTCAGAAACTCTACACCCTACACTGTGTCTATGTATGTACGTTTGAGCATTGGCGATAAACAAATACAAGGGACAGGATTTAAAACAATAATAACGATACAACTTAATTACATTGCGACTTTTAGGCTTCTTGTGGGTGTTGTAATTCGTCTCCGTCTCTCCATGGTTACGTTTACAGTCTCTTATGGTCTCCCGCTAATTTCCTGCATGCATGCACCCACCCAGAAAGTGCCTTATTTAATTAGACGTTTATATACGTACTTACGCGTTAAATTAGCAAAACAACGTGTTATCATCAATAATAATAATTAAGTATACATAAAAGTTCTTAATTTCAATGCTATGATCTCTAAGGGTCGCTTAGGATTCCGGACGTGATATCTGATTTAGTAACACGAAGGAGAACGAGAATATGCCGATTGCAGATAGCATATTACTCTGTTTTATTCAAGAACAATTCCAATTATTCGATGTTTGTGTACTTGCTTATGTTTTTATATATATAGTAGAACCAGGTCGAAGGTTGCAAGACCTCTCGATTAATGGAGTTACGGTTACTGGAGAGCTTCCGGTGCATAGCTCGGTGACAGTGGCCAAAGATGGGAGTGGGGACTTCACAACGATTGCAGATGCCATCTCATTTGCTCCCACCAATATTGACACTGGCTACTTCATCATACACATCAAAGAGGGCTTGTACAAAGAGCATGTTGTGATCAGACAGAACAAGAAGAACTTGATGCTAATTGGGCAAGGCATCGGTAAAACTGTGGTTACCGGCGATCGTAGCCAGCGCACCGGCTGGTCTCTCACGGATACTTCAACTTTCAGTAAGCATATACGTTCAATTTTTATCTTTTTCATATATTTGAGTTTTGATCGTGACCATTAAATCAATTAAGAGCTTACAGTATTAAATTTCTATTGATTGTGTGTATTCAAAGTACATCTAATGCTGATGCAGTTGTTCTTGGAGATGGGTTTGTGGCCATGAACGTGAGCTTTAGGAACACGGCGGGGCGGGAGAACCATCAGGCGGTTGCGCTCACAAACTCCGCCGACCGCTCCACCTTCTTCCAGTGCAGCTTTGAAGGGTACCAGGACACGCTCTATGTCCGCTCCGCCGCTCAGTTCTACAGGGACTGCGACATCTATGGCAATATGGACTTCATCTTTGGTGACGCAGCCGCAGTGTTCCAGAACTGCAACATTTACGTGAGAGGAGCTAAGAATGGTCAACACACATCAATCATCACAGCCCAAAGCAGAGAAAGGCAGGATGAGAAAAGTGGGATATGTATACATGGATGCAAAATTATGGCTGCACCAGCTGATGATGATGATGAACATGAGGAGGATCAGTTGGATAAGAAGGACCCCAATAAGTACACACTGTCAACCTTCCTAGGAAGGCCATGGAGGGCATACTCAAGGACAGTATACATGCAATCTTATATTGACAACATAATAGACCCTTTGGGGTGGCAGGCATGGAATGAGAGCAGTCCCGTGGACAAGGTTTTCTACGGGGAGTACAATAACGATGGACCAGGTGCAAACACCAGAAAGAGGGTAAAGTGGCCTGGCTTCCACATCTTGAGCGAATCACAGGCTCTATCTTTCACGGCCGATAACTTCATCAATGCCAATACCTGGGTGCCCACTGCGGTTGTGCCATTACACACCGGCCTCTTGTGAACAGAACACTGATTTTTAATTTTGCGCATATATATACATACACATATATATATATTATGTATATATAGTTCTTTCTGGTAGCGAATTAATTAGCTAGGATCGATAATATTCCACTTCCTCCTCTCAATTATGTATTGTGAATTGTTAACTTATAGCTATTTATATATAAAAGATGTATTATTGATTGAATTTGGGGGTAAGAATTAAGTTTGGTTGTGGCTACGAATGTGAGGTCTCTGTTTCTTACCAACTCTGTAAATCACTTGCACATAACAACTCGTAACGAATAAATCTGCCATTGTCTAATCTAATCGACGATACATGATACATCCACTCTCCGTTATAGGACCACATCACTTGCGCATTCAACTGCATACAAAGAATTTATTTACACACAGTAGCAGAACACCTAAAATCACATGAAAACATTAGTATCTAAAAAATGAACAATATTAGATGAATGCTTATACCTCTTCATTTCACCACGAATTAACACCTTAATATAAAGTCTGAAAAAAATAGAAAACTTGAGTATCTTTAAGCTTGAGAAAAAATCTCGCTAAATTAAAAACCATAATTAAGAAGTTTAAAACTTAGTAGTAAGCTCTTCTCGTTATTGTTGTGATAATACTGGAATTTCGATTCCGTATAGCGCCACTCCACGATGCCTCTGCTTGCTAGGCAATCATCAACTGTGGACGTAGGTAGAGATTTTATAGAACGATGTTGCTCAAATTTCAAATTTGAAGTTTCAATTTGTTTTTGATTTATGAGTTTGTTAATTGCGTTAACTCCATCAACGCTGCTTGTGCATTGCCGTCATAATCCCGGGTAAAGGGGGAGGGTTGACGACCATAAAAATATGTAATTGGAACACCCTGGGGATATTCACCGGAAGAACATGGAAAAGAAGTTTGCTAACTGCAGTGAATTAAGTCTGCAGAGAACCATCTTCGTCACGTCTTCACTGATAAGATGGAAGGGAATCAACTACTGCTCGCGTTGAACAAGTTTTTGCAGAATACGGTACCTGTGGGCCGCGGAAGTGCACCATGAACTCAAACATATTCTTTTAACCCATAACATGTGGTCCTTCAAATGATAATAGCAGTTCTTTGGGCCGGTGCAACATGAAATAAAATCAAAGAAGCGAGAACGTTGGAAGAAACAAATGCTGCCAAAGTTGAAGTGGTATAATGCATGTACTTTCAAGTAAAAGCTTCAAATACAATTGCTGTATTCTGATTTCTGAAGTTGGCACGATGTATAGTTGTCCAAGAGAGCTCCACTCTGTATGCTTTCCAATAGAATAAAGAAAGGAACCTGTCTGACTGCCCTGTTCCACAAAGAGTGTAATACACCCCGACTAAACTACGCACAATTGCGATTAGTTTGCAATATATGCTGTGCCAGCGTAGAATTTTTTATCAGTCTGCGCATTGAAGTAAGAAAAATGTGGTTTATATATAATTAGCCGATCAGGGCAAGTGAAGTGAAAAAGGGTTACATATTCATCAAATGAGAGCTTCACTGTCCTATAAAGCCCCACTTTGGGTAGAAAATTCCGGCGATTAGGTCTTTTATCATTTCATATTCGCCTGTACTTACTTGAGCTCCATCAAAGATCCTTTGAATTTGCATCCGGTTGTTAGCCATGGGCTCGGAGAGGGTTGGGATTCGCTGTACAGAAAGGGCATCCAGGAACAGAATAACAATTACTTGCCACTGCCTCATTCTAAAAGCAGGGACAGAAAGACAGTGTGCCTAATAAGAATGCAATAGCTTTTTCAATGTCAGAAAGTGGTGTGCGGATTCTAAGACCAGCAATAAGCTCAGGCAAAGCCCTTGAAATGCGTCCTTCTAATGCCGGCTGAATTTCTAATAACTTCCCGTCACTCAAGACAACCTTGCGAGGGTACTCTCTACCCGTCACACGAGTGAAATCGTCTTCCATACGGTGATAAAGTCAAAGAGAACCCAACCCCTCTGGCTGAAAATCAAGCCAGGAATCATCACAATCAAATGCATCGGTATCGAAAAGAACTGTTTTCTGGGGCCATTTACCTGCCAAAATGTCAGATTCAACAACGTCCAATGACTATGAAAGGTTTGCTCCACTTGCATCATGTCCAGAAGGTAACGTTGTGACGCCAGCACCAGATACAGCCTCCAAGGTTTGGAGGCCCAGAAGCAACATTGTCAGCTGCTTGTGTCAATGCAAGTACGCAGGCTTCAGCTGATTCAAACCTCAAAGAATTGTCATCATCCCCACCTAGTGAAGCTTACCAATATTAACTCAGCTAATTAAATCATTTTATGTCCAATATTCCAAGGGTTGAGTGATGCCTAGAGGTTAGAATGAAATGTGCTTCACCCAGAAAGGTGATGTTATAGGCAGAATGTGCCAAATGGCAACTAAATAGGAAATGTTGGCATTCTAAACAACAAAGAACAATTATTCAAAATCATAGTACCGGTGTAAAATTTTAAAATATAAATTTGCAGACCAGCCATTTAAAAGAACGCATACCTATACTAAGATATAATCAGCACAGTACATATATGTCCCAAATAAAAAAGGACCACGGAATAATTTTTGCATGTCATTACCCTCAAATCTAACTAGCCAATTTTGGAACAGGACCGAGTCCAACAGATAGAGCCTACAATCATCAAAGTTAGGATGAGTTTGAATAGGATATGGATTGGATATGGCTATATTGCCAAAAATCTCAATCTGAATTTGACCCAAGTTCGAAGATTATATCTATTTAGTTTATAAATCTAGATATGATCCAAATCTGAAAAACTCATATATGATCCGAATCCGACTCGATTAACTAAAATAATATAAAAAATATAAATTTTAATATAAAAATAGGGAGAAATAGTAAAAAATATTATTTTACATATTTAAAATATAATTTTATAAATATTACCTATTCTTATTGGATCGGATCGACCTTGATCTATATATATTCTTTGAATATTTTTATTAGATCAAAAATTGTTTTTTATTGGATATAAACCCAATCAGAATCACTGATATCGGATATCTGAATTAATCCCGTATCAAAACTGAGTCCATTGGTGTATTTGAATGAAAAAAAAAATTGAAGCATGTGATAATTAGAAACGTACTAAACCATATTCTCACAAATGTCGGTCAAGTAAGTATTTTTTAATGAATCCAGAGGCATGTCTCTGTGCACAAGCACAAAGAGAGTGGGGGGATGGAAAAAAATTGAAGCATGTGATGTGATAATCATCAACGCCCCCAGAGCTTTAAAGAATTTTGATTTATAATCCCATCAACATTCCAGGAATTTAGCACAAAAAATTCCTCATTAAACAAATACAGACAGCCAGGTCATAAAATTATTCAAGAGGGCCCAACGATCTAAGAAGCGCTACAAGTCTTTGTGAATGCACAGCGATGAGAATATCCGTAATAGGATGGATATTCATCCACATTCAATCTAGAAGCCCGGCACAAACCACAGCAGAGAGGTTTGGCGGTGTCGCGCCCAGCGACATCTAGAAAGAGGTAAAAAGTGTCTTCAATACCAGCTATCGCTCATCAATTTTTTTATTGGCAACGTTTTTGAACGGATCAGTCTATCGAGCATCTTCTTATCGGAACAAACTAATCTGCCTATTCTTTGATATTAGAAGATTCTCAAAGCATCATTGTTCAAACTACCGTCTAAACGACGGGTAAGAGTAATAAATATAAAGATGTCTGGCAGTAGAAGAGAGAGCAGCTGCCGTCGTAGCCACGCTTTCTCTTATGCCTTTGCTCTGCTTCTTGGACTGGGGAGGAGGGGGAGTTCTGTAGAGGTTGCCGGTGAAGGTCGAGGGTGGGAGGCAGACGGCGGCGAGAGGGTCGAGGGTTCTTCGTTTCCACGCGGTTCCGATCTCCTGGGGTCGGAAATAGAGGGCGGAAAAAATTCATTAATAATGACATAAATATAAAAAAAATCGAAAATCATTAATCTGAGTAAGTACCCGAGCCTTGAAGATTATTCTTATGATTTTTGTACACATAACTTTTATACTTAATAGGTGGTGAGGGTTATTTTAGAGTCACTCAACCTGCAAATCCGGTCTCGGTCCTCTCATGCTTCACTTTCCTCCTAATCTCTATCTTATCTTAATCATAATATATCTTCGTTAGTTTTGGGTCCAAAACCTACTCACGTCCCAATTTTTATTACTTCTGATGAAAGTTTGGATGTAAGTCTCTTATTTAATTCATTCTACGCAACTGTCCTAGAGAGTACTTGCCTGTATTCCATTAGAATGTTCAGATTCCTAGTTTGTTTCGACACTTGTAACTTCCTTATTTCAAATCATAATAAAGGCGTATAGCGGCCACGGTGACCACAACAACCAGCGTGCCTTCACTGCTTCAACCGCTAGTGTGCTCAAGCTATGCCTTATTTTTCGTTATTTTTTCTTCTAATTTTTTATTGTTTTTCTGAATATGATCTTCAGGGACCATGTAAACGCATTAAACTCCTGCATGCAAATGAAACGTACGCAAAGCACAAGCCATGAAGGAACTTCCTTAGGCAACAAGTGCCATGGATAGCCCTTTAAAAGGTTAAAGTAAAACATTGATAGCCCAAGTGTACATTCCAGATTCGGGCTTTCTCACATAACAAAATGACAGAAGAATGAGCTCTTGGATTTTCACAGGGACCAAAAAAACAAAAGAGCTGCATCAAATCTAAAAGAAATCTAGGAAACCTCTAGTTTTCTTGTCCGTTGGAAGTTGTTTGTAGCTAACGTAGGGTAGTTGTCCAAACGATTCAATTGCTTCTATTCCTTCAAAGACTTGCACGATAGATTTGAAACAGCGGTGGAAGACCATGGCTGGAACATGGAAACTTCATATATTCACATGGAGTTTGACAGGCTTCTGAAGCCAGTTAGCCATCTTGAAAAAATGGATACCCAATTCCTTAACACTCAATTTTCATTAATTCCACCTGACTCAAATTTCATTAACTTAGCATCCTTCCCATTGAAGGTCAATAACAGTTACCTCTTTTCCATCAACAATGAAGCAGCGAGGGAGTTCAACACGAATTTGAATGAACAGCCAGTTTATTGCCATGAGCTGAGCTTCAGCAACAAGCAACGATGTACTTTCCAAAAGAGCAGGCCATCATGATGTTCTTTCGTCTCTTAACAAGTAAACATTTACCAACCTTGCTTGCCAAACCTGAAGTTCACTTTATCTTTGCAAATCAGCCAAGGGACGAATTATGTTAATCTCACCCATCTCGTCAAGCCTGAAGCACCTGACAGTGAACAATATGACTCTTGAGCCCATTTCTACCCGCAATACTTGACAATAAATTTGTGACGAAAGTCTTCAGTTGCCCTTTCCCAGCAATAGTTTCCCACAACAAAGTACCACCCTCCATGTTGCTACTGTGTGTGGACACATCCACAAGACTAATGCTCATGTTATTTCTAATGATGCAAAGTTTCCCGTTTAAAGAAACCAAAGCTGCAGCCTCCAAAGCACGGGAGTTGCCCATGTGGGTCTTGCTATCTATGAATTTGTCCCAGGAATCGGTCACTTCATTATAGGCTCTAAGCTTGCAACCATCCTTGCAATCCAGTGCATAAAGCTTCCCATTCAGCGAAATGCTAGGATTTCGCCACCCTGCTATCATTCCATCGTTAACCGGCGTCCACGTATTTGTTGAGGGTAGATAAGCTTCACTCATCACCTGACGATGATTGCCAAGTCCTTTGAGATACCACCTCCCATCATAAACAACACCTATGAAGGGAACCATTGCCGTACTCATATCAGCAACAAAGGACCATCTGTTTTTGTTGGGGTCATATACCTCAACAGAACGCAGTGTTCTTTGGATGCCTTCACACTCCCCACCAGCAACATACAAGCAATTGTTTATAACACAGGATCCAAAGAAGTGTCGTTTCCGCAGCATATCTGGGGCTCGATGCCACTTATTTGTACGTGCACTATAAAAAATGACTCGTCGCATTGAGCCACGAAGTGGGTCTTTTCCACCAAACAGGTAGAGGTGACAACCACTAAGAACTGCACAACCAAACCCAAGTGCTTCTGAATATTCCTTTGGAACAGGAGGTAGAGGTTGCCACAACTGGTAGACAGGATCAAACGCATGCCAAGAAATCCTTCCATCTCGATCTCTCTTGACGACATAAACCCATTCTTCAGTCATATCAAGATTCTTTCTAAGTGAATAAAAGAAATTTCCAGCCAGAAGCCTGTACCATCTTTTGCAGACTAAACGCAGCTTTGTGTGCTCAACACGAGGTACACGGATCAGACAAGCAATAGCAAGATCATCAGGTAGACCAGGTAGAAGAGGAGCTTGATTTTGGTTTCTCTCTCGGCGCGGGTTTTTGGTCTTGAGAGCATGAGGCTTGATATCAGGCTGGATACAAAGTTTTGCCCCAGGAACAAATTTGCGGGCTCCAGCTACAGTTTTTAAGCCAGAATCTACCCTGCAGTAGCATGACACAGATTCGACCTGTATTGCAGTCTGTGTTAGGAAAGACCAGATCTTGTAATAGCACCACCACTTAGAGTGCAGTAAGAACCAAGACAATAGAATACAAGGATTTCACCTGGTAAAACTTCACTAGGGGTTCGTTTGGCCAGCATGAAAGTAGTGTAAATGATAAATTTTAAAATAGTCAACCACACTAAAGTAGATATATTTAATATATTTTGTATATAAAGTAATATTATGCAAATCATTTTGCGTCTAGATTAAGTATATTGCATCTAAGTGAGAGTATATAATAATTATGATTTCTTCTAACTGGATCACCAATGTGATCTACAATGTGCAATTAATTATTTTATATGGGAGGCACATGCGTGATCCCACCTGATGACAATCATGATTAATTTCAATACAAAATACACTAAGAATGTACCAATTTTTCTTAGCAATATATTACATATATACTACTGTTTGTAAGGTAGACCATTTAAAATTTTCATGTCATTTACAACTATTTCATGCTGACCAAACAGAACCTAGGAGTTTAAAACATGCACATTCAATTGGCAGCGTGTTAAATGGAGAAATTCCCATTACACAATTTTCAAGGAGTTATAAAAGGATTATCAATTAACAAATAACATATATGCCATGCTATAATCTGCTCCATCAACAAAGCTGTTTAATAACACACAACTGCATAATAGACATATTGCTGTCATAAGAACAGTAGTCCAAACCACAATGGACCATGAAAAAAAGGTAAATCATTTCAGAGTGCTAATCAAGTTAGCTACCACATATTTGAGTTCTCTCACACATGCCCTATAGAGGAGAATAACATCTTGTATCACTGATTCACTACAAACTCAACGGTTAGTCTCCAATATCTGAAATGATCTAAGCAGTTAAAAAGGAGACATGAGGTAATATGCAAAAGACACTCAATAGAATGCATTTAATATTTTCACGCCCTAACAATTATAATATTTGCTTACCAATGAAAGTGCTTTGCTACCTTAAAACCTTATGGGAAAACTTACCAGGATAAACTTGGATAAAAAAATAGTGCCTCCAAATCATGAAAATTGTGGTCCTCACTAATAGACCAGCAGAATGTAAATTTGTTAAGCAAGGTTCGCTCTTTTGGTTCCTGGACTCATCTTAGAAGGTACAAAAGAGAGATCTCAGAAGATCCTGAAGAGATCTTGGAAATACCGGCATCTTGGAATACTAATATAAATAATTATACAACATGTAATACCTGTCAATTATATGGAAATTTAGTCCAAATTAACAATGATATTAATATTTTTATTCATAAAATCATACTTAGATGGTCTTTTGACCTAAGGATACCTTTGGTTTCCATATGTTTTTTATAATAGTTATATATTTTTGTGTTTTGATTCTATTTTTTAGTATAATTTATGAAATTTATATTAATAAGCTACATAAATACAATTGGGATATACAAAAATAATAAGTTTCAAACATATATATATATATATATATATACATATTAACAATTTATATAAATTATTTACATTAAATTATATATAAAAGTATTAATATCAAATGTTCACATTAATTAAAAAATTATTTACAATAAATGATTTATTGAAAAAATTCCTAGCAAACATTATATAGCAACATGTAAATTTTAAAGTAACATTTGTATAAAAATATTTATTTCTTTATGAAAAACAAAATCTTATTTTTTGAAAAAAATTATTATTATTATATATATATATATATTATTTTTCTCTCCTCACCCCTCCCCCTAGGCTGCCGCCGCCCAGCTCTCTCCCTCCACCACTCACTATCGCCCCCCACCTGCTCCGCCGACCCCACCCCTGCCCCCCCCCCCCCCCCCCCCCGCCTAGCCCTCCCACTCCTCCCCCACCCCCTTCCCTTTCTTTTCTCTCCCCTCCTTGCTTCCCCTCTCCCTTCCCTTCTCGGGCATCCCAAGTCGAGAGGAGGCGAACCTTGATCTTAACCCTCCCTCATGGGAAATCATAAAGCTGATGAGATAATGGCCTCACAGATAGAGGTCAAATTTAGTACAAATACTTTGTTACCAAAAAGCCAAATGCTTATTGTAATTATCTTTACAATCTATAATATAACCAATGACGTAGCATGTTTCAGACAGAATTGATACATGAACACATTGGAAAAAGCATCATAATTAAGTGCCATCCATGATAAAAAATTCTAAAATAAAAATAAAAAATAAAAATGCTGAATCTAAGCACCAGCGTCAAATTTTAAAAAATATAATACAAACCAGTCACTTTATAGAACAAAAATCTACATTAAATAACAATCTGCATCTAAAAAAATATTGCCAGCAAGTAAAGAACCACACATAGTGGTTCATGTATGTGAGATCACCCCTCAAATTCAATTATCCAATATTTCGTTAAAGGACTGAGTCAAGTTTTATTTTACAACCAATTGGAGCAGAATTATGACAATCAAATAATAAAAATCTGACATGTTTAAGGATGACAAACATATGCAAAACGCTAATGATTGGCATAAAAGAAATAATACAAATCTTTGTAAACTTAAGATGTTAAATGGAAACTAAACTTAGTCAATATATGCAAAGAGGATGTAAAAATTATGCATATTACAGAGAGTCTGTGCACAGGTATTAAAAGAGAAAATGTGGATAAGGCATAAAAAAAAACTGAAGCATAAGGTAATCAGATAACAAACTAATACTCTCACAAATGTCACTCAACTAAGTCAAGGAGCAAAACCACAAAAGCAACTACTCACCAGTGGAGCTTGGACTCGAATGATGCTCTTCTGGACACCCACAGAGCTTTCAGCAGCTTCCATCAGTAGTCCACTAAGCTTTCAGGGATTTTTCACAAAAAAGTCCTCACGATACAGTTTCCAAAAGTCCTAAACAAATTATTCAATTCAACAAGTATACCACAAACAAGAAACCAATTAAATATATATATATATATATATATATATATATATATATATATATATATATATATATATTGATATCTCAGATAACATTTGTTTACGTTGGCACTTGTGTGTAACTCCTTCAGAAAGCTTCTGTGTGAAGAATGTATCATCATGATATGAAGATCAAACGAACATAGAATGCATAGCTTTTGTAAGTGCCTGCACGAGCACACAACATACAAAAAGGAGGATCATTCCTGCTCATCAAAAAATAGGTCACATCTATTTTATTAACATTAACAAAAGGAGAAACAAAGGAAAAAGAACATGATAAAAAATTTAACCTAAACTATTGACAGCAATCTGAACATCAGTTAATGCACTCTGGGTTTTGCAATGTTCATTGTGAAGAGCTTTCGAGACTTTGTTTAGCAACATATTTCCAAATTTTCAAGAAACACTAACAAAATGAGTGAAATTGCACACATAATACATAAAAAATGAGTTGCAGTTAAAATGAACGAATTAGTATAATGAAATCTATGAACTAATTCGCCTGACTTGTTGTGAAAAGTCCAAGGCAGTAAATTGAAACTCACCTTCTTCATCACTTTACAAAAATGCAAACCAATTACAAGCATTCTATTAACCAGGATTTTTATTTAGGGTCCGTTTGGTTGGCATGAAAATAGTGCAAATGAAAAAAAAATCATAGGAATTGGAAATGTAATGAAATGAAATAACATAAAAATTTTAAAGATTTTATTTACATGTTTAGATAGAAGGAAAATAAGATGAAAATGAAATATTTTTCCCCATGTGTGTTTGGTTTGAAGGAAGGAAGTTTTGTTTTGTTTTTCCATTTTCAACAGTTTCCACCAATCATTCGGGTAAAACCAAACATGGGCGAGAATAAAACTTTGCCGGACATGTCATATCCTCCCACATGGAGTAATCTAGATCGCCGACAGATAAAATGCACATAGGGTCCACCCAGTAGACCTATAATAATTTACCAATAGAAAGCTCTCGTTGACGCTATCTAAAGATAAAATTGACGTAAAGCCCAAATGCACACTCTAGACACAAAGATGACCCTAATCCATAAAAGGCGCAGTGTTATTTTATTTGTTTATTTTTGTTTTTGCTTTGAGTTTGTTCCTTCAAGCAATAACAACCAGATTTTAAGTTTTATAAAAATTGCTACCAATCAGATGCGTTTTCACTGCTGAATTTTATGCAAACTAAGGACAAACAAGGCTTCTTTTTAATATATCAGAAAATGAATGTCAAATTTCCAACCAAACCTCAATAACCAAAAGCACCATCACAATTCAAAAACATTCCTATGTACTCTACCCTAAACATACCTAGCTAAGTGTTATTCAAAATAAATGATAACAAGAAGAAAAGAACTTGGCAATTGCTAAAAATTATCAGCAGGACCAAAAATCAAAATGTCTTAAAATGCTTGGTCCAAGCATATGAATGAGGCTGATTACCCCTTCGATTGTGAATGGCAGCATCCGCTTGGTTCTAATTCCCATTTGGAAGAGAAGGAACCAAGGGCATTTTAGGAGAATTGCCTGCTTACATATATTTATTAAAATTTACTCCCATGTTGGAACTTTGGAGCATTCATCTTCTTCCCTCTCCCTCGGCAGAAATCTTCTTGGCCAAACATGGATTTTTAAAATCTAACTCCATGTAATGACCTATGGCCTGCACCCATCACTTCAATCAAACACTCACAATTCAAGCTAGCTATCCTCTCTTTTCCTTCCCCCTCTTAGCTTATTATGTTCTTCTCTTTCTTTCTTTCAACAGGCTTGGATTCCTTCTTCACATCCATCTCAAACAGTAAGATCACAGGAGCAAAGCCCAAGCATACCTCAACTCCCACATCTACCTCTCATACATTTTTCTTCCGGGTATTTTAATTCCAATGTTATCCTCCCCGTCAAGTTCAGCCCTTCTTCTTTTGAGGCTACCACTTATGGTTCTTATAACCAATATTGCAGCTCACCACCAACTTCAAGAGGTTGAGACCATGATCAGCATGGACATGAACCCCATGGAAAAGGAGACCCTGTTCTTGATCATGGAGGCCATGCCCTCTGACAGGCAATGGCGGATCTTGGAGCCAAATCCGTGCAGGATTGGCTCAGTATGGAGCCGGCCTTGAGTGCAAACCGGGGCCAGACAACCTCCTGTACGTTTCAAGGCTTGATTTCGGCATCTCTCCCAATCCAACCTGTAAGAGAAATGCCAAGTTCCCTCCTGTGGTCTTTACCCTCCCCACCCACAATGCCCGTGATCGAAACCAATGCAGAAACACTTCCGTCGACGCAAAAATCCGATAGTTTTCAATCAAACCAGTTAAAAAATCTCACCTTTTATAAATTAAAAAAATATCAAAGACGAATATGAAAAAAAAAGGAAGCAATAGAAGAACGTACGTACCCGCGAGAGATCGTCGATTAGCCGGCGGCGAACCCGGGAATGTAACCAAATCTGAAAACGCACCAAAAATATACCAAAAGCGAAGAATCAATCAGCAAAAGAACGAAAGAGAATAAAATGAGTGAAAATGGGAAGAGATGCACATATCTGAACTTGTAGAGATCAAAAGAGCAAGAGGGAGGAGTTTACCTAGGTTGTAGTAACAGGACGGTGAAGAGGCGCCGGCGATCTCCGATTGCTGCTATCGCCGGTGGTGCCAAGTCGCCGGCGAGAGAACAAAAAGAAGGGAAGGGTCGGTGATTGGGGATCGGGGGAAGCGCTGCTCTTATCCCAGAGTTTTTACTTTTTTCAATTTTCATAATAAAAAATTGCTTTGTAAAGATTATTTTTAAATACGTTGATTTTGACCTAAACCAAAAAATTTTCCACTAAATTTCGACTACCAAACTCAGTAACTTTTACCCTCAAAATTTTAGGTGTTTTTTTATTATAATTTCAACAAAACCAATCAGGCCCTTAGAAATTAATTTGTCTAATAAGATTAAAATTTTTTGTTGTCAAAGAAAAAATAGATGAAAAAAATAATTTTTCACAACAGTGAAAATTGAATTTCAAATATATTCTTATAAATTGACTCCCATGCACCCCCAAAAATAATTAAATCATGTATTCGATGATACGGTACAAATAAATAAAATTATAAAAAATAACACAACTAAAATAAAAATCACAAATTTAAATATACCGAATACAAATTCAAAATTCCGCCTCAAATAACAACCTCTGTTTATATTTTTTCTCTCGTTCAACCCCCTCTTCCCCACTTTGAGCGAACAAAAGAATTAACTATTCATACAATTCCCAATGTAAATTATAGACCATTCAAAAATGCCCAAGAAAAATAAGATTTAAACACTAAATTTGACCGTTCAAATTGCAAGAAAATTTGAAAAAATATCAGCATAAATAATAAATTTATCAAGTGAGTTTTTTTATCCCAAAATTCCCACTTAATAAAATTATAAATACTCAAATACGTATTGGGCACCGCTAAAATCAGACGTGGCTGAAAATATTATAAAAATAAGTTTGACTGAATAAAATTTCGAAGTTACGAAAGAGAACTGTTGACGGCAATTTACGTGTAAGCAAACGGGCAATTGCATGCTAATCTTATTAATATAAATAATTATAATAAAAATAATAAATATAAGGGCTAACCCATATATATTGATTGATTGATTGTTTTTGGTTTTTTGGATTGATGGACTCGGAGCCAGCATATTCTTCTTTGAAATGTTCCAATTGCGATTGCGCGTGCAATTTGAGGCCGCCGCCGCCGGCGCCTACCCCTTGGCCCCGCTGGGTGAAGAGGAAGGTTGAGCAGATGATGTTGGATGCGCCAACTTTCCTGGTATAAAATCAGATTTTGCAGATGAGACGGAGAACCAGCAGGTTGATCTTGAAAACTATGCATTAGGGGATACTCCCCCTGCTGGGGAGAATCTGCAGAATTCGGAATTTAGGATTGGCCAGTTGCAGAAGAATCCTGAAAGCACTCGTTGCGTGGATGGAAAATTTGCGAGTATCCGAACTTTTTGGAGAAGGCTACTACCTGCCACCATCTATTGGGGCCTGGTCATCATCCCAGGAAGTTGTCTCAAATTAGCATCGGTTCTTCTTCTGTTGGAGTGGTTAAAGAAGTGAGTGTAGGCAATGAGTTTGTGGCCGAGGCTCCTCGCTTGGGGGATTTAAGGAGGTGGATGCCACTCTTAAGAGTGGAGAAAGTTCCACTGCTAGGAAAGTAGATTCTGAGTTTGGTGATGATGAGAATGGCCGAGTGTACACAGTTGTTTCTGTTCACAGAGCGCCGCGCCCTGCAATGGTAATGGTCAACATGATCAATACAAATCCTCTGTAAATAAAGAGTGCGGTGAGGATTGTCGCACCTCATCAAATGAGCCTCCTTCGGCGAGGGTTGATTTGGGGGAGCTGGACATAAAGAAGCTGCACATGAAGCTTGAAGCACTTGAGGCAGACAGGGAAACCATGAGGCAGGCAAATAGTCTCGATGAGCACCGATAAAGCGCAGCGAGTACTGCTAAAGGAAATTGCTCAAAAGCTCCGTCAAGAAATGAGCACAAAGAAAACTATGGCTGAGGAAGGCCTTCTATCATGTCGTCTTTCTCCCTCGTATCCATCATCAAGGTACCTTCATTTCATATTACTCTATATAAGCGATATCTGTACGAATAGATTTTATAAAGATGAAATGCTTGTGCTTCTCATTAATAACTCGGTACTCTGCTTTTTTAATCTCCTCATTCCAGTGGCTATTCTCTTTTTGTGGAGGAAGAAAACACATCGAAGCAAGTACGAAGCTTCTTTTGTTAAATAGGTTTTTATAAACTCTTCCTACTTATGAGGTTATTAACATTGCCCAACAATAAAATATGAAGTTATTCTCAATCCTCATACCGAGAAAAAAAATGAAGAAGAAAAATTTCAAACCCATCACAAAGAGCATCACAGCAATTGAGAAGCTGAAATAACAAAAAACATGCCAGACGCAGCATCCAGACCCAATAAATTTCACAATTTGGAATAACGAACAAAGAAAAACAAACACCTTCATATCTGCACTAATACAAAATGGATTTAATTTAAGAAAGCGATCAACATTCCCAAACAATACCAAATAGAAGTAATCTCATTTCACAAAATGAACAACCAATATTCCGACGGTGGGAGTGGGAAGAAGAAGGGTAGTAGTGAAGAGATGGTTGGAAAATTCGGACGGACATCCGATCCGTTTCTTTGCCGATCACTGTCCAAAACCGCTTTTGGAAGATATGGAAAGGAGTGGATGGTGCATTGTTGCCGAATTTGCTCTGGCCAGGGTCGTCTCCCTCCTTGCTCCGGCTGTTCCCCTACTTCTCATCGGCCGTGGCTGCTATTCGTATGTATTTGGCGGCTTTGGGTGAAATCTTCGGTGCGCATGCCTTAAAGTTTGGATTTTTAGCATTTTTGTTTTTCCTGTTTGAGTGAGTGATAGGAGTGGCCGGGGGAGTTCCTTGGGATCATTGGTTAATTTTCTAGCTGAGAAATAGATTAATTCTGTTGTGAAATGATAGCTTTTTGGTTAAGTGATATGTCTTTATTTTGATTATGTTTAATGCAGTGGTGATATCATGAAAGGTGGTCTGTTTTTTTGGTTTTGTACATTCATGTGTATTAATTAATTAATGCTAGTTTGTGCGAATGGATTGAACTCAGCAGACAGCTACAAAATTCCAATGCTTTCTATCATTTTTTAAAAAACAATAATAAATGGTGGAGTTATATTACTCAAACATGTCTCCATGGTGCGATGCTAACCTGAAAATGCAGTGAATGTTGTTAAATTCATGATAAAAGAGGTTACTGTTGCTTATTGTCCTAACGTGTGAGGAAAGAATCATTTGTCGTCTGGTTACTTGCTCAGGCACGTATATCAATTGCATTGGCAATACCAGTTGAGCTGGTTTAATGTTGCCGATGATCACTAAGACATGCTTATTTGCTTAGCCATTTCAATTTGTCAATTGCATGACCATTTTGAAATAGCAGTACTAATGTACCCACTAGTTTCTGGTTTTGAGCTTTGATAGCTTGTCTGCATTGTGTTTTTAGGTTCTAGAACTAGAAAGAAGCATGGACTCACGTGAAATAGAAGATTCTTATGGATTGATGGATGATCATGAGCAGTTGTCGGGGATGGACAAACAGACTCATTCATTTTCAACAGGGCATGATGACCTATTTCAATTGACAACGTTGAAGTTTCAAAGCAGAGATGACCTTCTCAACAGTGTTCGCAATTCTGTGTCCATCCAAGGGTATTCCATATCCATTAAGAAGTCAAAAAGGGATTGGTATGTGATCATCGGTTGTGATAGAGGAGGTATGTACAGAAATAGGCGAAATATTTCAGAGGAACAACACCAGAGAAAAATTGCTCCACGTTTGATCAATTGTCCTTTTGAAGTCCAAGGCAAGCGCAAAGTTGATGGCTCTTGGATACTCGAGTTAAGAAATGAAACACACAACCGTGAGCCATCAAGTGAAATGTCTAAGCAGCCATCATGCCGTCATTTCTCAAAGGAGGAGATACTGCATATAAAAGAGATGACAATGTCTGGTGTACCGCCGAGAAATTCTCTCATTGTTGAAGCAAAGCAATCCTGATCTTCCAGCTGCGTCCAAGACTGTTTATAACATGAAGGCCAAGATTCGCAGGCATAATTGATGCTCTAGTAGAAGAACTCAGTGAAAGTGGTTTTACCTATAAGATCGAATATCAGCCTGATGGCCATCTGTCACATTTGTTGTTTTCCCACCCCAAAGCAATTGCATTGTCCAAAATCTACTCAAATATCTTCTTCATGGACTCCACCTACAAAAACAACAAATACAAGATGACGTTCCTTAGTATTATTGGGATGTCCAGTTTTAATAGCCCATTCTATTCTTGTTTCACTTTTCTACGGAAAGAAGAAATAGAGGATTATGTGTGGGCGTTGAGGGCGTTTGGTGGCATGCTTGGTGTTCATTGTCAACCATTGGTGTTATATCTAATAGAGAGTTGACATTGATGAAGGCCATAGAGTTTGTCTTCCCAGCTTCTGTAAATCTGTTAGGTTGGTGGCATCTCGAGAACGGTATAGTGTCCTATTGCATGAGCATGGCTGGAATACATTTTTATCTGCATGGAATATTGTGATTAACTCTTTGAATGAGTCTATTTTCTATGAAGCCTGGCAACATTTTGAAATCCTTTACCGAGATAGGGAAATAGTGTTTGGTTACATCCTGACTACTTGGCTTCCATTTAAAGATAGATTTGTGAGTGCATGGATAGAGAAGCACCGGCATTTTGGAAATTGCACTTCTTCAAGGGCAGAACGAGCACATGTTCTGCTCAAGAAATACTTAAAAATTTATGCCGGTGATCTAAGTGAAGTGAAAAATAAGATATTTCGTGCCATAGACAATCAGTTCCAGGAGTTAAAAGCACAATTTTCTAGTGAAAAAGTTCGAACTCCACTTAGCTTTACAACACCTTTCTTCAGAGAGCTTGTTACTCAGGTATCAATTTTTGCATTGAGACAGCTCTTTAAACAGTACGAACTGGCAGTGCTGGATAAGATGTTGCCAGAATGCAAAGGTCATTTTATGTCAGTAATGGGTCTTCCTTGTGCGCATATAATGCGAGAGAGGAAGAATGAGGGATTGTGGCTCAACGATATACACGAACAGTGGAGACTTGATTTGCTTTCTGTAGATCAGTTTGAAGTTGTTCTTGATAATGATGAAAACGAAATAAGAAGTATGCTGGAAGAATTTCATTTATATATAAAAAACTGCCTCTGGCTCAGAAGGATGTTGCTCGAAAGCAACTCTCTCGGCTTGTAAATAACATTGTTGATTGTACTGAAGTGATGGTACGTATATAACGTTCCATCACCCTCGTCCCTCCCTCCTACAATTTTCAAACTGCATTCCCACTGACCTCCCCTTTCACGAAAGAACAACGTTGAGGGTGGTTATAATTAGAAAGGTTGCATGCAGTCCACCTACGTACCATGTTGCACATGCATACGTGTAAGTTCAGACACACACGTATATATAATTTTGTTATCATAAGTTGCCTTTTTTTTTTACAATGCATTGATCGTGGGCTCGTCCACCTGACAGCCCCTCCCCTTGCCCGCCGCCACCTGTGACAACCACAACTACCCGCAAGCCGCCGTGGCCCCCCTACCCCCGGACCCCAAGCTACCCTCCTCTCCGTCGTGGCCCCCCTGCCTGCCGCCCTTGTGACAACCATGACCACCTCCTTGGGCCGCTGCCCCCCGGTACTACCTGCCCCCCAACAGGGGGCGGGCGGCACTCAAAAATGGGCAAGTGGTTTTGCACTTGGAAGGCTGGGCGTGGTCTTCGCCATTCATATAACAATAGAAACGGCTACATTGACCCCAATGAAATTGATAATCTCATTGACTATGCTAAAACTTATTCGGGGATTAAAATTGTCACTTGTCACTCCACTGCTTCACACCTCCAAGCTGATAATTATCTTGTGCCCTGCTGGCACTAACGGTGATATAAAAATAATAAAATTTATAAGATAAGATGGGAATCATTTCTCATTTTTATGAAAAATATTAAACAACAAAATATCCCCCCCCGTCCTAAACTACCGCAGCTCCTTCCCCATTCCCATAACTTTGATTGAAACTCAAAATGGCTCAACTTTTCTTTTATATTAATTTAGATCGGGCCCGATTTTATCTATTTGTAAAAAAGATGACTCAAACCCAAACTCGTTAAGGGCCGGTACCGGCCAGTGAACAGCCCTACTGCCACGGTCAGTAACTGACATAGTGTCCTTGTCAAAGGTTTCCGTCCAGGCCAAGAAGTTGTAAATGGATACAAGCAGCAGGACATAATAATAACAACGTAATAGTTCAAATTTCAAAAGAGCTTGGCAATTCCGACTCAGAAATATAAGAAAATACTATTCGTCCTTTGAAATAAATGCCACAAAAATCAACCACACCCGGGTCACGATGTCACCCATGCTTTGGAGTAGTCAAACTTCTATTTGAAGGTGGTTACTGCTGAGCGCATTGAACTCTCTGCCCACCACCGTGCATGTCTTCGTCTTCATCATAAGCCTCCTGGGCTTGCGCCTGTTTCCTCCTCATCTCGTCTTCAATGTTGACGTCATGTAGAGTGGTCTCCTCGCACTCGTCAAGCTCCACGTCCATCATCTGAGGGGAAGCTCGTGGTGGCAGCACGGCTTCAAGAGCCTTGCACTGGTCGGGGGACAGTGACTCGGGGAAGTCGACGGAGAAGTGGATATAAAGCTTGCCCCTCATGAACGGCCTTTGGTACATTGGCATTCCCTCATCATTGATAGCCTTGAATTGATCTGCCGAGTTTGATAATCAGGATAAGTCATCATAAATCTTACAATCCTAAAAAACCAAAATTATGCACGTCATAGGTTACGGGATAAGTTACCAGGCTTGACAACTTCCCCAGGATTGGATTTGATCAAGAGTCGTCTGTTATCTAGATGGGTCAATACAAACTGGAAACCACAGAGAGCTTCTGTAAGAGAAAGTGAGTGTTCCACAAACAGGTCATCCCCCTTTCTCTTGAACTTGGGATGCTCCTTCTGTTGGAGAACAAAAACTATGTCCCCTGTAACAATATCAGGCTGCAGAAATCACCCATCATGAAACATTAGATGATCGATCAGATAAAAACCACCAAGACGCCAATAGGCATGCAAAGGTCAAAGACATCGGAGAATATATGAAGATTCCTCGGAGTAAGGTAAACTTACTGCTTCGTCTGCCTCACCAGGGAAGGTGATTTTCTGTCCATTTTGCATACCCTTCACAACATGAACTTCCAACGCCTTCTTCTCCTGGACAACCTTCTCTCCCTGGCACTGAAGGCACCTATCCTTGTCCTTGATCGTCTCACCAGTTCCTTTACAATCATTACAAGGTTGCTGCATCTGCTGGATCATAGATGGTCCCAACTGTCGGATTGAAACCTTCATGCCAGATCCTTGGCAACCAGCACACTTCATTGAGGCACCCGATTTAGATCCTTTCCTACAACACAAAACACAAGATACAAGTAAACATTTCACAACTCTGCCAAAGAAATCCTGTGATCCATCCTCTTAATTATTCAGTGGAAACAACTAACCCTTTACATTTGGAACAGATAACATTCCGGGACAGAGAAAGCTTCTTAGATGTTCCATTGTACAGTTCCTCCAAGGACACCTTGAGAGGGTGTACAACATCTTCTCCCTCCTTTGTTTCCGACCACCACGGCTGCTTCCACCACCTGATCATTCATTCAACATTTATCATATTAGCACAAGATAAGGCAACTATGAACCACTTGAAGAGAAACAGTTTTAGGCTCAGTGTAATCGTCTAATTGAAGAAGGGCAAAAAAAAAAAAATGGAAAAAAGAAAAGAAACAGTATCACCTCCAAAAGGATTGCCACCAAAAAGGATTGGAAGATGTCAAACGGGTCATGCCCACCTCCGCTTCCGCCCATTCCCTCTTTGAGAGCATCTTCGCCATACTGGTCATATATCTCACGCTTCTCTGGATCACTTAATACTTCATAGGCTTGAGCCAGCTCTTTGAACTGTAACAATGACAACATTAATTTTTTTAAGAAAAAAAACACCCAAAGCTGCAACCAGATAATCCATAATCAACCATACCAAAACAAAAAGTATCGAACAAAACGGCTAGTAATTGTAAAAAGATACTAGTAAACATTTTGTCTCATGGTGATCAAGTACAATCTATATCCGAACCATGCAAGCGCTTGAGCATCGTAAGTAAAATTCGTAGTCCATCATATCAAATCGACATGAGGTAAAACATATCAAAACAGTCAGTAGCCACGAACACAACCACAACTTGTATAGACTTTACTTGAGAAGTTGTTGGCATACGGCATATTTCAAAATTAAATTAGTATGGTTAGGAAGAGTCATAGACATAAGCAAAGCTATAATCCTACTCCTTATTTCGAGAGGATTGTGCTAATGAAGCGAGAAACCTGCGTTGCATAACCATTATGATCACATGAACAAACTCATACAATCAAAACCAAAAACATTGATCAATCTTTGAAATTAAGATCGCCCCATCCTAAATGAAGTTCTGATCTAGTAACTCATTCGGATCCACCATCCATCCAAAACACTTACAAAAAATGCAAAAATAGAACCAAATGTTAACCAATTTGGCACACCACCAACAAAATCCAACAATCGTCTACCTCAGCAGCCCTAAGACAGAAAATGATTCTTAACCACTTTGCAGAACCAAGTCCATATCACCAAACGGAGATCAACGCCACCATTATAATTGTAATAATTGTAATTGAACCACAATTCACCACAGCAACACCGGTCAAATAGCAAAATCTGTCAAAAGGAAGCCGTCTTCGTTTCCACAACCCCCCACCCATGCATATTAAAAATAATCGAAGAAATAAAACGAAACGTTGGCTACAAATTTGTATACCTTTTCGGGATCTCCTCCTTTGTCGGGGTGGTTCTTGATAGCGGCCTTACGGTAAGCCTTCTTGAGGTCATCCTGGGAGGCGCTGTTGGACACACCCAGTATCTCATAGTACTTGGTGTTGTTGCTCTTCTTCGGCGCCGCCCTCCCAAACATCTTCCCCTCCCGCGCTCCTCTCTCTCTCACACACACACACACACACACACTGCAATAAGAATACGACGGGGACGGGGACGGGGACGGCTGGCCTACTCTCCGATCGGAGCAAGACAAAAGTCGATAGCTTCGCTCCGATGGATCGTCCACCTCCTCCGCTTCCTATTCCTAACCTAAAGAAGCTGTGCTGGGGCGGGGGAACTTTTTTATTTTATTTTATTTTATTTTTTATATAATAAGAGGGCTGGCTGGGGAACCGGACGGTCCAGATCGGATTCGGATACCAACGGAGGATGTAGACCGTCGGATTGATTGGCCCGTCGAAGAAACTGTACGTCCATGATTCATCCAACGGCAATAACTGGTCCTTCTGGACGCTTCGGCCGACGGAGCTCCTTTCTTGCTTCCTTCCGCCTCCCCCGAGGCGGGTAGAGTGGGTCGACTGGCCCGCAGTTGGCGCGTTTCTTCTCCCTCTCTCGCCGACCACCATTCCATATCGTCCATCCCCGCCGCCGCCGCCGCCGCCTATTTCGATTGTCGCCGGAAAGTTGCACGTGGTTGGGGGGAGAGGGTAGAGAGAGAGAGAGAGAGAGTGCGAAGATGGGGAAGAAGGAGGCGGAGGGTTCGCTGGGGAGGGCGCTGGTGAAGCAGCACAACCAGATGGTCCGCCTCTCCAAGGAGAAGGGACGCCTTCTCGGCCGTCACAACCGCCGCGTCCTCCACTCCGTCACTGACGTATCTGATATCGACGCCGTCGTCGAACAGGCCGACGCCGCCCACCTCCTTCACCTCGCCGACAATCCGGTTCCCCAGCTCCTCATCGATCGCTCGTATGTTGTTTGTTTTGACCTCCTTCTTTTTTTGGGCTTTTCTTCGTGCATATGTTTGTTCTGTTAATTGCTCTCCGTAAACTAGCGTCGTTTGCTTTTGAAGGGCGGTAGGTTGTTTGGGTGCTAGTTATTTTTGACGGATAAGAATGAATCAAATGAATTTTAAAGCCTTGACGTCTCCTGCAGTGATACAGACTCGGTGGCCAGTGAAATGACTCTGGAAGAGAGGAGACGGCTTCAAAAGGAGGAGGAGGCTTTGCACGCTAGCAGCCTTCGAATTCCAAGGAGGTATAATGCTATTATTGCTCATATTAATGACCAAGTATCAATTTGATATGTCCTGAATACGCTTTTGATATATTTTTTTAATATATGAGTTGTTCGTTCAATTTCTTACTTCTGTTTTTTATCTTCAAATTCACTTAAAGAGCTCTTATAACATTCTAGACCGCCGTGGGATGCAAAGATGTCTACAGAAGAGCTTGAGGAAACCGAAAATCATTCTTTTCTGGCATGGCGAAGAAGCCTTGCAAGGTTGGTCGTCCATCAGTCTTTTTTTATTTTTTTTATCTTCTATATCCATTGTTACTCAAAATAACTACTTCCACATTTGTACTTACCTCGTAGACTGACCCTTATGAGGAAACTGAGAAAAAATATGATGTTGTGTACTGATTTGAACCAGTTAAGGGAATTCAATGATTGTCCTCCATTTTGCATTTTTTTACCGTTGACTTTTGAGCCCTCAACAATAACATTGCATAATTAGTCTCTAAGTTCGAAGGCTTAAGTCTGTGATGGTTTTGTTTCAATCCGACTTATCAATTTTATGTTTGTGGCATATCTAATGCTTCTTCATACTCTTGACTCCAATATCTGTGTGATTTAGGCTTGAGGAAAATGAGAGGCTTGTTCTTACTCCATTTGAGAAAAAATTGGATATATGGAGACAGCTCTGGAGGGTACTTGAACGTAGTGATCTGGTAAATTTAAATGTTTTCTTGTAGATAATTAGTTGAGCTCTTGCTTTGCCAGGAATCTGTTCACTTTCCACTTTGGTTTATTTTATCTGTCCTCTTTTTCCCCCTCCTTCTGTGATGTTTATATATTTCATTCAAACAAATTGAAGGCATCATTTTGTTTATGTAGGTTGTTATGGTTGTTGATGCACGCGACCCACTATTTTATCGTTGCCCGGACCTTGAGGTATTCACATCTATTTCTTTGTTCAGTTTGATGGATTGATGTTTATTAGATGATGTTTCTGTTGCACCAAATGCCATTTTGTCTATGCTACAAGCTGCCGGGAGCCAATAAATAATGTGAATGTTGCGTGTATGTGGGGGATTTTGTCAATTGTCTTTTATCAATACCTTGGTATCATCTAGTCCTATTGTTCTTAGGTTTTTTAAGAAGTGTGAATATGCGCATTGTGTTGGTTGGGTGTGAGTTGGATCATCAGCTATTCTTGAGATAGTGAATGCAAATTATTCTTTTGTTCCGTCATGTATACTTTTTTCATTAACTGTTTGAATCTCTTAACTTCTGTCTCAAACTTATTTATAATAAACAGACATATGCGCGAGAAATTGATGAACACAAGAGAACCTTGTTACTTGTTAACAAGGCTGATCTTTTACCTGTCCCTCTCAGGTTTGCTAACAGTTCCATTTAGCAGCAATAATGGCATAAAATGAAGCTGTTACTTCACTTCTCATCATTACTCTATTTTTTTTATAGGAGAAAGTGGGCCGACTATTTCAAACATCATGGAATTTTGTTTTTATTTTGGTCTGCAAAGGCAGCTTTTGCTGCTCTTGAGGTTAAGAAATTGAGCAGTAGTCACCGTGTGGATCAAGAAATTAGTTCGGTACACGTAGGCTCCGAAACAAAAATATATGGAAGAAATGAACTGCTGGCTCGCTTACAACTGGAAGCAGAAATTATAGCAGAAAAAAGGAAAAATGCTTTGGAACGAAAAGATATGGATGGCAGTGGTTATAGTACTCATGTTAATGAAGGCTCCCAACACGAAGGTGGGAATGTTTCCTTTGCAAAGCATGTGACAGTGGGTTTCGTTGGTTATCCAAATGTTGGAAAGAGTTCAACTATCAATGCTTTAGTTGGAGAAAAACGGACAGGGGTTACGTCAACTCCAGGAAAGACGAAACATTTTCAGACATTGATAATAAATGACAGATTGGTTCTTTGTGACTGTCCTGGATTGGTTTTTCCATCTTTCTCTAGCTCTCGATATGAGATGATTGCCTCTGGTGTCCTACCAATTGACCGCATGACAGAACATCGTGAGACTGTGCAGGTTGTAGCCAACCGTGTACCAAACCATGCACTAGAGAGCATATATAATATCATTTTGCCAAAGCCCAAACCTTATGAGCCACAAGACAGACCTCCTTCGGCTTCTGAACTGCTGAGAGCCTATTGTGCCTCCCGGGGTTATGTTGGTTCCAGTGGACTTCCAGATGAAACAAGAGCTGCTCGTCAGATATTAAAGGATTATTTGGATGGTAAGCTGCCACATTTTGAAATGCCTTCGGGAATGTCAATAGACGAGGGAAATGAGGAGACAGACAGTAGTTTGGATGACATTGATGGGGAGGATGCTCCAGTGCCACTTGATGATGATGACCATGATCAGGATGCAAAGTTCACTGGCGATGAACTTGGCCTTACTCCCTTTCTTAATGATCTCAAGTTGTTTGATAATACATCAGGGATGGTACCTACTTTTGGTAAGAAAGCCTCAAGCAGATCGAGGGGCACCCTCACATGAACATCACAAGAAGCCTCAGAGAAAGAAAGACAGATCTTGGAGAGTGCAAAATGATAATGAAGATGGAATGCCGGTTGTAAGAGTGTTTCAGAAGCCAGCAGTGAATCTGAAACTGTCGTGGTAACGGGATGAAGAGCTGTAACAACTGTCGTTGACGTCCACATGTAAGTTTAACCGATCGGTTAAATTTGTCTGCGATGTGGAAGGAACAGTGTCCAAACTTCAAAATTGGATGGCCTGTCTCTCCCAAGAGGCCCTGGATACCCTGTTGACGAAATTAGGCCTTCAGTATCAGGAGATGACAGGACGGTTTATTTGATTTAATGGTAACTTTGTCGAATGGGCGTGTAGAGGATCATGCAGGTGGGCATGAAACTACGGTCTCAAGAATTCCTCGTGTTTTTTGGTTGCCCCCGATGTAGACGGTAGTTGGTGTTCATATTTTTTTGGTATAAATAAGCGGTGGTATTTCCTCATTTTCGGACTGGATATATTTTATTGTTTACTGCGACATTTGCCAAATCGTGCAGAACCGTTACAAATTATTTATAACACAACAATGTTGTGATAGTAAGACGTAAGGTTGTAATCATCAACATTATGCAATTTTTCTTCTATGTAAAAAAAGAGCTAAGAACATTATGCAATCATGTAGTTTGCTATCCAGGGTTTTACACAACACTGGGATGTGATTAGCAGTCCCGACTCCGGCGGGGTCAAACGATGATCAAATATGTGCCAAAAATTACCTTCTTTCTAAAAAAATTCCAAGCAACCCCCTTAATTCAACAAGATCAATATGCAACATCGGTCCCATTACGGGCACACACGCATGGCTTTCGGGCGGTGGAGGCTGCGGTAAATCCAGTGACAAGTAGTGAGGAGATGGCTTTTGTTAACTGTCAAGTCAGATCAAACATTTCTTCTTGCATGCCCTTGGACACATGGACCAGATAGATCTAAAGCAAAGAACGCCACAATTTTGACAAAGAAAACGACAAACTTAATGATAGATCTCAGTAACCTTTTCAGGCAGTTAATTAGGTGCTTTTTCTTTTGGGGCTCCATTTGATCACGGAGAGCGGAGTACTTGAGAAGTAGATTATTATGGTAGGATGCAATGAAATATTTCAGAATTTATTTCCTGGAAAAGAATATGAAACAGAGAAAAATTTAGTGTACCAACACGAGCTCACTGCAAAAAATCAGTAACAAAAACAGAACCGAACCTCGAAGGGTTTCATTTAATGAGCAAGAAGGGCATCTGCATGTGTATCCAGGTCATGTGGAAAGAACACCCTATAAAAAAGATCACTCTGTTTCAAAAAATCCATGTCTATTTTAAATTAATGTTACATTTGACATCAGAACAATTGTCTCATGATGTCCATAAGCAAATTAAAACTCATTCCTAGCTACATTTGCAAAGCTAACGATACCTCAAACGGAAAAAGTAAAGAGCTTCTTTACCTGCTAGTATTGTGGTACAAAGTTTCACTCAGCTTATCAATATCACCAAAGCCCTTACAACCGGCCACCACTTCTAAAACCTGCCTGCAGAACTGAAAATAATTAATCACAGTATCATAGGAACAAATACACTTGCTTTATAGGTATGTAAACTGGACATGATCCTGGTTGTCTGTAAATGACGTTGTATGGAGAAACAAGTTTATATAAGCTCTGAATTTCTGAAATTCTTTTACAGCATGGCCTCTTAATAAGGATTCACAACTTCACATCACTCCCAAAAGAACGGCAGAGGCTCAAAGTGAGTGGAATTGGCATACATACCTCACTAAACAAGGCTCATTGCGACCTTTTACAGTGGAATCTTTATCATACTTCTCCTTCTTCTTAGAAGGCCAAATGGATTTTACAAAACTAATGCCAGCATGGGTACTTTTTATTTCACAGTATGGTGAATCAGTCTCTATCATAATTCTCTCAACCGGAATGCCTTTTACAACATCAAGGTTTTCCTGAGTCTTTAATGAACAACCATTTACTCCTGACCACAAATACGAAATAAAAAACATACTATTAAAGAGAGAACTGAGAATTATTTGGGTTAGCCCATTAATTGTTCTTGAATTGAATCACAATGATTTAATCAATCATGTAAGGATACAAAGATATAAAGAAAGGGGAACCTATCAGCATCAGCTGTAACCTCATTAAGAAAAAAAGTTACGGTTTATGCACACAAATGAGTTTGGAGCATGAACAATGACCACTCTTTTTTCCACTTTTCTTTTCAAGAAAATGTCAGTGAGAGATATGTGTTTTACTGATCCATTCCAAATAATTGAAGCCTAAAGGAAGTCAATGCATCCATTCTTGAAAAACTTTTTTTTTAAAAAAAACCTCAAAACTTCTGAATATATTGTCAAGATAAATGTGGAATTAGTATTTACTTACCTATGTACAAGTGTTCGAATTGTAAAAGATTATCTATGTCTTCTACACTTCCAGTAAATGAATGAGCAACCCCAGCTATGAACCTGCGAGACAGATCAGAAATATTGATAAAATCTGAATAGACCAGTTCAGCCATAACCGGGAGTATCATCAGTAAATAAGCAAGGATACTACAGAAAATGATGCATCTTAGATATAGTTGAAAGCTCACATGATCTTCTTTTCATTAAGTTTAAACAATTCACACACAAAAAAATGTAATTGTCTAATTTCTTTTATAAAGATGTCCTTCAGTATGCGTGGTACAAGACCAATAAAACTGTGATCAATACAATTAAAACTTACCCCTCCTTATTACGCCTCAAAATGTCACAGAAATCTCTAGCAGCAGCACGCATGTGAAGAAACATTGGTAGTTTGACAATCTTCGCTAATTCAAACTGCTTTTCAAAATATCTGGTAACACATTTCAAAATATCATTGCAGAATCATATGGTTCCCAAATAAGAAAAACTACAGTAATATATCATCCAAAAAATTATTACGCACTTTTTCTGAATGTCAGAAGGGCAAAAATGAAGCCTATCATAATCCAACCCACACTCACCAATTGCCACCACCTACAATGCGTATCTCAGCTTAGTAATTGCTTAGACTCAGTAAGAATAGTGAGCAAGTGATACAAAGGCTGTACTAAATGCAATATACTTGGGAATATAGCAACATTGGTAATAAATTTAAAGCATAACTGCCAATCGATGTCCTCACACATGATCAACTTCATAAACATTCCTAAAGCAGATGAACAAGAAAAGCATGCAGAGCCAAATTCAGAGGGCATAAACGGCATCAAATGAAACTGAAAAATCCGGTTTGAAAGTAAGGAATCTAGAAAAGCCCAAAGGAGTCTACGCGATTGCAGGTATGAAGTACAAGATATACCTTTCCCTTGGCAATCCCTTCTTTAGCTAAGGACACTAGCTCCTGAAAATGATGTTCTGGATCACCACTTTCTTCAAACTCCTGCACAGAAAGAAGAAGAAAATGGTGGGGGGGAAAATAAAAAGAAGATAAAACAAACGGCTAGGACAGATGAGAAATTGAACAAAGAGATTTACTTTGCATCTGGTGGGATGCACACCCACAGTGCAGAACAGCCTCCCTGCATAAAAATTTAGAAAAAGGAACGTAGGAAGGTTGATTTATCGACTGTAGATGGTGGGGGTTGTATGTGGAGGAAGCAGGAAGTCTAACCATCAGTCTCGGCAATGGCAAGCGCTTCCTTCGATTCTTCAAGTGATCCACCAGTGACCTTCAACATATCCATCGAATAAAGTCCCATTTGTTTTTATTAAAAAGAGAAGAAAGAACAAATAGTTATTTAAAAGGAGAAGGCACAATGATCCTCTCGACTCCAGAACTCCAAGCCCGAGCCAAAACAGTTTGGATGTCGGGCAGATGACACTGCTTCCCATTGTATATCCCCTTAAACATACCATCTGACAGAAAGCCAAAGGAAAAATGAACACACAACAAAAAAATCCTCATCATCAAATGTCGTCAGAACAAACAAGAGAACAAAACCCGAAATTGGACTCGGAACGCTTTGTACCTGTGAAGTTGACCGCTATATCTGCAGGACAAGGCAAGGCAAATAGGAGCGGGTAAGAGAGATTGGGGATGGACAAAGAAGAGGAAGCAGCAAATTGACTGACTTTTCTACGCTAATTAAAAGTCAATAAAAATGAAGACTTGCCTATCAACCGAGGAGGCGCCATCGTCGGCAAGAAGAGGGACGTCGCCGGAGGTGGAGGGGATAAGGAAATGCCGGCGGCGTGGCGAAGGACTCTTTTTAGGGAGAAACAGGGGCATTTTCGGTAATATGTTTCCAACACGTTGACTTTTTGGTAGCATTTGAGTATAATAGATAGAGTCTTAGTTGTCCGCTGTCCGGTTCGTTGAGTTCCTCCCAACTCACCACGCAAGCCAACTCGGTCCTCTCCGGCGATCAACGTCGACATGGCCGGCGTCGGCCGCAGATCCGCCGCCCGGGCCAGTGTCAAGGCCAATTCCAGGGATTCTGCTCGACCTCCCGACGAGGCTCCCCGGCGGAGGAGAAGAGGGGGCGGAAGCCACTCGCTGAGGTTGATGGGCGGGAACACCAAACTGCTGCTCGGGTTCGGGAGCGTCGCGTTGATGGTTGCAGGGTTCGTCGTTTACCGCACTTGTTTTGGGGGTGGAGTGACACATGTTGATCGGCTGCCGAGGGATGTCACGCCCTTCCCCGGCCCCAAGCTGACAGACCTTCCCCAGGTACGATACGATACAATCGTCTTTTTTTTAATCAATCTTCACTTTTGCGTTTTTTAACTTTTGTTTTAATAGAATTGGCTTGCTCTGGGGAATTAATATCAAATTTATATGGCATGTTGACGCAATAATTGGTGCTTTGCCCTCTTAACATGAATTGCTTCAATGAGCATGTCTGTGTAACTGCTGCTGCTGCTCAGTGCTGGGTCATGTGCTGTACCCCTTTTTTTTTTTACTGTTTGGGTTGGATGAAATTTCGCACTAGTTTCTAAAGTTGGGGTGGATGTTTTTGGCATTGCAGTTCCAGGGTGAACATAAGGAAAGTTTATATTGGGGAACTTATCGCCCGCATGTTTATCTCGGCATTCGAGCAAGGTGATTTGACTTCCATCCAACGCGCTGGTATTACTCCTTTCTAGTTAGTGGGTGGGAATTCTTAAGAGGTTTGACATTCGAAACCTGTAGATGAGCACGCACAGAGGGATGGCCCTCTCTCGTTTGCTGTCTCTCTCTACCCCTATGTATCTGCTTCAAATCAGAAAGACTAGTGAAGGCTGTATGCTTGGCTGTTCTAGGATTTTTTGTCTGTAAATCCATGCGCATTGAATGGTGCAGAAATAAAAAATATTTCCAATTGTTTGCTGCCATCTGCGTGTTGCTTAACCTTGTGCATGAAAATATGATTTTGTGTCATTTAACTGATTCCCGCTTTTTTGCAGGGCACCACAATCTTTAATTGCTGGTTTAATGTGGTTGGGTTTGAAAAGTGGCCAGTATCAATTTCGCCATGTTTGTCAGGACTCTGATGATTTTCAAACCTATGGATGGACACACCATAATGGACGGGATTATGGACGACAACTTGTGATGGATGAACAGCTGTCTTTGACCACCCACTTCTTCAAAACTAAGATGGATGGCAGTGCATATGGTGGTGATTGGGCAATTCGAGTCGATATAAAACCAAATGGCATGTAAGGGCGCTCAATTTCATGCTTCATCCCACAGATTTCTACTCCTGTAATTTTGAAGTAGAACATAGCCTTTCTTTTGAGTATGGGCAGACTCAACCACACAATATCTAAACTGTAATAGCTGCAATGTGCACTGGCGCATTTTAATCCTATAATAACAAAACATATATTATTGAAAAATCTTAGTACTGTGTCAGGAATTTGATAATATAATGTCTTTGCAAACAGACCAAATATGGATGAACAAATATGGAAAACAGGTCATGTCTTCTTTTATTTGGCGGACGAAGAAGGCAATGCTTTGAGCATAAAAGCTAGGGAAGGGCCTTTCAGTAAAGATCATTCCCTCCTGGTATCTGGATCCCGTCATGATGTTGGTGGTTGGGAGCTTCATCTAAATTCGTCGGTACGACTTTCTTCTGATGTATGGGATGTTAGTAATTGGTACTGGAATTCCATGAAATCATAACTTTTGTCTTTGCATCTTGAATTGATCTCATTGTTTGTCTAGCTGATCTTTTATGAGTACTACCACATACCTGGCACAAGTTTTCTGATTTCTTCTTTTCAGGATAATTTGGAACTTCATTCTGTGGGGTTTAAAAGTCATCATATGCACAACTTGACCGAGCTTGTACTTCATACTCTTGGGGTCCATGTACGTATATGGAATGTTATTATTATTTTTGTTGGAGGAAGAGGAAATGAAAAGTCAAACAACCTCCTTTGTTGAATTGTTCTCATGAAGATTTTCACGTAACATGGTATCAGTCCCAGTCTATATGCATATATACAGGTCTATATGCGTATATACAGTAAGGAAATTAACTTGTACCTTCCTGAACTGTAGAATTATGATGATTAATCTTACTTTTGAATGGGGAATTCATGGTATCATTAACTTTAGTGAAACATTCTCTGACCATTACTCAGACAATCTATGTTTTGTCCAGATTATATATGTCATCCAGTTGATAAAATTCAGTGATTGCTTCAGTCTTCTCGTTTCTACTAGTTGCTTTGCAGATTAATATATACTTAACTTTCATTATTGAAATATGGAATTTTGATGTTCCCTTTATCTTCATTTTGCATGATTTTGAGTTTTAAGATATGCAGGCAAGAAGAACAGGTCGTCTACAGCTTCCTGATATCTCTGAGCATTCTTCAAATATTGCAGTCTTCCAGGTACTTACCCCGATTAAAAACATTTTGTCATCACCGTGGATTAGCGATTTCTTTCTCGGTATTTTGTTCTCTGATGTGATCTTTTCCCCATTATTTGATGAAAATGATAGCTTTTTGTCATGTTTGCACTTGTTCAGATTAGTTCAGAGCTCCCTTCTGGCTTCGATGTAGCTTTTGTATCTGGAACTGGTCTCAAAACTTCAAATGTTGCAGAACGTGTTCAGAATCTTTCAGGTGTTTGCTTCTTTTCACTTTCAATAATGTTTTGGGGCAAATTGATAACCCTGGAAAATTATGCTCTCTTTCATCAATTTCTCTCCTTTACCCAATGATTTTAGTCTAGGTTTATACTGATTTGGAGAGGTATCTGTATATCTGGGTACTTATTCTTCACTATTGAAGGCATATTCTGGTTCCAACTTATATGTGAGAAAAAAGAATAAGTTTACTAGTTGCTTGATCAGCCCGCCTTCATTTCTTGTTCAAAATAATACACTAAAAGAAATTGACAAACATAAATAGTGGTAGCTTTAAGCACTGGAAGGTATTTCAACGTGTTCATTAAGAACCATGAACTTTTTGGGCAAAAACAGAAGATAAAAAAAGAAAATAAAACTTACTCATTTTTCTCAGTCAATTTTGCTGCAATTAATCAATTAATTATTTCTTTGCCCTTCAGTAATTTTACTGTGAGATTCATTTTTTTATTGTTCATTTATTAGGGCAGCTGCTTAGCAAACGATTAGATGAGAAACAGAAAGGTTTTGAGGAGAAATACATGAGAATTTTTAACCTAGCAGACAAGGTATCAAATCATAACAGCTAGGCTTTCTTCTTACTTTAAAATCTGTGCTATTTCCGGAGCATCCTGCATACTTGTTGTCTGTCTTCTTTATCTCATTCAAATTTCTTTGAATTATATTAACTTTTGTATCTGCCGTTAAATTAAAATTTTGATGTTTTCAGGTGGACAGGAATTCCACACATGTTGGAATGGCTGCCATTGGAAATTTATTGGGTGGAATTGGTTATTTCTATGGCCAATCAAAAATTGCTGTTCGAAAGGGTGATAAGGTAAATTATTTTCCCGAAATGCCTTTTTCATATCAAATTTGTCTTCCATTGTAATCGCCATTGAAAGTTTAGACATACTGTTGAGTATAGATGAGTATTAGTAGACTCTTTGAGCAATTACATATATGATGAAATCCTTTAATGTGATGCACCATGCTTCTGGTTATGCCTTCATGGCCATAAATGTAATTTAATTGTTGTTTGGCCAACTTGCAGTCTGAGGGCGATGGGCAGTTTGTAACCTATTGGCCAGCAGAGCTTTACACAGCAGTTCCTAGCCGATCATTTTTTCCAAGAGGGTTTCTCTGGGATGAGGGATTCCATCAGCTTCTTTTATGGTTGGAAATCACGTTATCAAAAGTTTTCATTTATAGATAAAAATTGTTGAATTTCAGCTTTCTATTGTTCTTTACCAATTTACCTTTATCTATTTGGATGCTTTCATGAAATTTACGTATTTTGTGCTTTGGGATTAATGTGGTTCAATGTCCCTCATTTATCTGGAAATTGGTGGGCAGATTATGGCGTTCTTTTTAATTCTTTTAGTGTCACAGTGCTTTTGCCCTTTGGCCCCAAAATTGTGCTTCTCTTTCTGTCTTCTCTCCAGGTTGATCTGGATGATTAATTATAATGTTCATCCTTGTTGTTTGGTGTGAAATCGGCTGCATAGTACAGGCTGTTGCTAGTTTTGCAGCCCCCTTAAATTGATCAGGAAAGGTCACACTCATGTATCTTTGAAGTTTCAAGTCAGGATTTGGATCAGCCTCGACATTTATAACTCCATTCCTAGTCACAACCACCTCTACCTTTTGATAATGTTTTTATTTTTCATAATATGTGCTATCCATTCAACTACTAAACTGACGCATTGCAGCTATGAGTATGGTACTTTTTGAGAGAGAACTGATTTTGGTTTTGCTTATATTACATTATAGTTTCTATTTAATTTATCTAACTAAGCATATGTTCATGTACTGCTGAGTATAATTACCGGTTAACATGATCAGGCGCTGGGACATTGACATATGCTTGGATATAATTGCCCACTGGCTGGACCTTATGAATGTGGATGGCTGGATTCCTCGTGAACAAATTTTGGGTGCAGAAGCATTGAGGTGAGCTTGTCTGCCTTAAATGAGTGTAAGCTAATGTGCTGTAAAATGTCTGAGATCTAAAAACTACTTTGGTCTTGTATGCAGTAAAGTACCAGCTGAATTTGTCATTCAGCAGCCAACAAATGGAAATCCACCGACTCTATATCTTGCTTTGAACAGTAAGACTTGGTTTCTATTTTGAGGCTTTAGTTCTGTGTGAATTTTTTGATGTTTTTTTTGTTTTTGTTTTCTAGTTATACTGACTGCAATATCAGGATTTTAAAAGTTAATGCTTCATTTAATTTAGTTGACTTATTAAATTGAATGAAGATGCTAATAGCTATCTCTTTCTTGTTGTAAATAATGGTGGAGATGGTTTTCTTTTGTTACCTCTAGATTTCAAAGCTATATTTAACAGCCATATTTTTTCTGTTCCAGATATAATCGAGGCTATGAAGAATAACATGTTTACGACTGATGAGAATGAAAAAATTTCATCTTTTTTTAATAGAGCTTTTCCGCGCCTTGAAGCCTGGTTCAGATGGTTTAACACTACACAAGCAGGTGACTCATTTTAGTTGCATTGTAAATGCCTATCATCTTTACTCTGGCATAAATTGTAAGGACTGACTGCATCATTTTTAAAATAAACCATAAAGTTAAAAAGTACTGGTACCAGTACTGGTAATTTGAAAGCTGATCTGGTGATGCATGAGCAAACTTCCGTTTTTTTTATCAACTGCCATTGAGATATGACTATCTACAACCTGATGTCAATTATCTTAGGAAAGGAAGCAAACAGCTTTTACTGGCATGGAAGAGACAATATGACAATTCAGGAATTGAACCCAAAGGTAATTTTGTAATTTCATTTTCATATTAAGTACAACAAATATTTGGTTGTCAAAAAGCAAATACAATAAAAATGAAACATTTGAATCTATGTTTCATGCAAACCATCCAGTTTTTTGTCATTTGTGCTTTTTGAGAGAGCATGTCCTGGTTAGGTCACCTCTAACTTGACTATTTATTCTCCTTTCTTTCATGTTCAGACATTGTCCTCTGGATTGGATGACTATCCAAGAGCATCACATCCCAACAATGACGAGCGCCATTTAGATTTAAGATGTTGGATGCTTCTTGCTGCAAATATTATGCAAACCACTAAAGAGCTTTTTCGAATAAGAAATGTCATGAATGTGGTATATATCAAATTTCAAACATATGTATGCCATACAACTTATATATATTCTTCTGCTCTAACCTTTCTTCTACTCCGCCAACTGTAGGGTTATGACATACTTGCGGAGGCACTTTCCAATTTTGAATTTCTCAACAAGGTAGAATGAGTTGATTGTTCACTATATGGTGATAGAAATGTATTTAGTCTTTAGAAAAAGTAGTCCCACTCATCATCTTCTATCAATGCGATGATTGTTTGCACATGCAATTTTTTATTTTCAATTGTACAATGTATTTTGTAATTTTGTAATTTTGCTGATATGCAGTTAGGGACGAAACCAAACTTAACTGGAAGTCACTAAGATTGTAATGTTGACATCTAAGATAAGATCAGAAGCAAGATAAAAACTTTCGATTTGGACGTTGAATATGAAACAAAAATAGTTGTTGTTGGACATTGGAAGCTTCTTGCATTGATTTTTTTTAATGTTTTCTTACACGAAAATTTCTTTATGCAGATGCATCTTGATAATCAAACAGGAACTTATTTTGATTTTGGAAATCACAGTGAAAAGGTATTATTTCTTATTGATATTAATTGCTAGCTTACTGTATGGTTTTTTGTTGGATTGCGTCATCTGAACGGAACAAGATTAAAGCTAACTCTTCCCGATATTGAATGTGTGTTCACCAAGGAGTGAAATCAACTTTTATCCGCTTGCTTATGTATGACATGGCATGCATTTCATTGAAAACATTTGGAGTTTCTACTTTGTGAAGCGCATGTGTTCTGTTGATGTGGCTAAATGATTTAGGTGCATCTGCATTGGCGTGAAGTGCAAGGGCCAGGTGGTAGCCACAGGCAGCTTATTAGAGAAGTTTCTGAACCACCACGTTTGCAATTAATTCCTCATGTTGGCTACGTCAGCCTTTTTCCATTTATGATGAAGCTTATTCCCTCGGTGAGTTGTACCAAATTTAATGCTGTGTCTGAATGATTTGTGCAGTGGCAGAATATTGCTTCTCTATGTTTGTCTCTATTTTTTTCTACCTCAATTGTCTTTGATTAATTTAATTGCCCAAGTAAACTTCAACTAAAAAGTTATAAACTTCGACTAAAAAATTAGCAATTCTCAACTCTTTTCCGCTGTCAATATGCTTTATTTAATGGCTTTTGTTAATGAGTGATTCCTTTCTTTGTTTCTGCCTTATGTTGACTTCTGCCTAGACAATCAAGTCTATGGTTGACTTTATAGTCCGAGATTTTTAAAATCTTTGATTTACAATGTTATTTATCACCTTTTGATATTAACATTGATTACTTGAATCAATGAACTTGTGAGGCAGAAACGCATTTAAAGTAAGGTTTTTCTGTGGAAAACTGATGTTCATTTGTTTGAATTGGTGGCTATCAAGAACACATTTCTAATAATGATTCATGTAAATTCTATGTGAAACTAAAAGAAAATAACTCAGAAGCAATGATTCATTTGAGTAAAAATCATATATGAATTAATTGCTCAAATAGACTATTGTTCCTTGAGCTATGGCGTGCACTGGGTAGATATTAACCGTGTGCATTTTGGATCTTGTGCTTCTTATGAAGTGCATATTCCTTCTCGACATCAATGATAAGATCTGGCTATACATAAAAATGTCGTCTTAGTTTCTCACTAAGTCGCAGGGATTGAAAATTTTTAAGTATGATATGGTTTCCTTTGTGGCCTGATCATTTATTTCTTTGCAGGATTCTTGGATATTAGAAAAGCAGCTTGATCTTATTTCCAACAAAAGCATGTTGTGGACGAGCTATGGCTTGCGTTCTCTTTCTAAAACAAGGTAGCATCAATCATGTGATGCTTTCACATTCTGTGTATCTGCTGAAGATGCATTGATTCTAGCTTTAGTTCTGCTATAAAAATGCTTCGATTAAAGGATTGAAGGCATTATATTTTTGGTTTCTTGATAGCTCTCTATTTATGAAGCGCAACACGGAGCATGACCCTCCCTACTGGAGAGGTCCCATTTGGATAAACATGAATTATATGATTCTTGCATCGCTTCACCACTATTCTCAAGGTAACATCTTCACATCACTTGTGCAGATCTAATTGGATTTTAACAGTCAGTGTAGCAACATGCACGATGGGACATTGATCTTGGGTTCATTGTCTTTTTGGTGTTCTTTTACCTTTAACTACGGATTTGACTAATATGATGTGAATTTGACAGAGGACGGCCCCCACAAAGAAAGAGCAAGGGCGATATACGGGGAATTGAGAAAAAATGTAATCAGGTATGCTGTTATCAAACACAAAAAGCTGAGAATTGAAGTATTGAGTGTCCAATATGGTCCACTGTTATTGTGAATAATTACAGGAACATAGTGAATAATTATTACCAAAACGGGTACTTGTGGGAACAGTATGAGGAGAGGAACAGGGGGAAAGGCAAAGGTGCACATCCATTCACAGGATGGACTTCTCTTGTGTTACTAATTATGGCTGAAGCCTATTAAGTTTTGCATTATGTGTCAATGCCGGCGTTGATGCCTGATATTTTAATTTCATGGAAAGAATCATCAAATTTTGTAATGCGGGGGTACACTATTTATTTATGCCATTTTTATTTTAACTTATGTCAATTATTGGGAACCTTACACTAGAGCTCTTGCGGGTTGGTTGGTTCTGAGTATTTCCAAAGTTGGTCAGAACAACGTCGACGTCGTTGGCAGGCCAATGTGACCGTAGGTGGAGGCTGTTCAGATCGCCATTGATGGATGGTCTAGCTACAGAGAGCGACAGATGGAGAGGTTCAGTTAAACCTGACAAGAGTCTTTGTTATTATTATTATTATTAATTTATCAATTTGTTATTATGTCAATGACGGACAGGAAGAGAGGTGTGGATGTGGATGTGGAGGGAGGGAGGGAGGGATAAACCGTGTGGATGAAGAGAAACGTACAAGCATATTAAGGTTAAATAACACAATCATCGTATGAAGTCCTCGCCTCTCTTTCTTAATTTATTCTTGTATTTATTTTTTTAAAAATTCTTGCATTTGTACACAAGGGAGATTTGGGAAGATAGGGGGAGACAATTCAATGGGGTTCAAATGATTATGAAAAAAATGGAGCCAAAAATGCCTCTAGACTGACTGGCTTGCTTGTCTTATGAGGAAGGAGCGTTTAAATAAATGCCTTTCCATTCTCACGGGGCATGCAATTAGGACTAAGCATTCGGCCTATTCCTAACTTGACAGAACCGGATTTCCAAACTAAGCATCCGACCGTAGGTGGAGTCCTTCCCCTGTCCAAAACCCACACCATATCCAATCCAAGAAAACCAATCGAACCCATAAATTTGGTTCCATTTTGGTCGGTTTCAACCAAATGATGGTCAGCCCGACGGGGGGCTCGACCCGAAGATATATACACGTAATAATAAATAAATAAAACAAAATAAAGATAAAAGCATAGAGAGAAGGCGACCCTAAGCCCCCCTCCTTGGCTTGAGAGGGGCGGCGGCGACGACATTGCCCATTGGCCGCCAACACCAGACTCAGAAGAAGAAGATGGTGTGGTTTCAGTGCGAGGACTGTGGCGAAAACTTGAAGAAGCCGAAGCTTCCTAACCACTTCCGATCCTGCTCCGCCTTTCATGTATCTACCACTGCTTTCTTCTTCTCCCTTTCTTTCCTTCCTTTTTTTGTTTTTTGAGCTGCCCTGCTGCTATGATGTATGTATTATTAATTCATTCATTCATTCACCGATCAATCCATCAATTACTTAATTAGTTGATGTGTTTATTTATACATGCGCAGCTATCGTGCATCGACTGCGGACAAACATTTACCCAACACTCTGTTCAATCCCACACTCAATGCATCACCGAAGCGGTTCCTTCCTCTCTTTTATATAATCTTCCTTTATTCAATCATTTGTATCCCTCAATTCTATTTTTTGTCATAACAAGGTCGGTCCCCATATATAAGTTCTATATTTATTTATTTCTTAATGAATGAATTCATGCATGACAGGCCCCATAATCTTTTCTTCCCCTCCTGTATGCTTCTTTTTGGTGTTTCCAAAATTCATTAATTTAAAAAAAAAAACACACACACACACATTGTCTGTCTTTCCTTCTTCTGTTCAGGAGAAGTACGGTCCCAAGGGTGGTCATTCCAAACCTGCTAATGCTACGCCTGCCAAGCCTAAAGATACTACTTCTAAGCCCATTCCTGATTTTGATACCAATGTTGGCTTGTCCACGCGCCCACCCTGGAGTTGTAGGTATTAAAAAAACATAGCCTCTCGTCTTTCCTTCTCTCTTTTCCAACTTTTTGTTATTGGCTTTCCATTTGTCTTCCCTTCCTTCTGAATGTGCTTGCTGTTTAGATTAGTTGCTCTTTCTTATTCCAGCTCATTGTTATAAAATTTTCAATATCGTTGTGACTCTTTTAGAAATTTGTTGCGTTGCTCTATACATGAATATTCTCCATGCACTGTGATCACGTCACTAGTCTCTTTTCCATAAATGCATTCTTCGGCAGATAGACATATCTTCTTTCAAGCTTGATAAATCTGCTTTTGGGGTTCTTCTTCCCTTCCATTATGGCATTACACTACTCTATTTGGCAGAAATGATTATTAACGCCTGGTTGTTTTTATCCTTTGTTTTAATGACAAAATTATGCGTTGAATTGGGATATTCGAGGATGCATTCTTGTAGGATTTTCTCCGTTTTTGTTGAATGCTTTTCTTGTATTTTCCAAAATATTTATACTTTGGTTGCATGTAGCATGATGATATTGCTATTGATTGATATATGCTGATTATGTTTGTTCTCTAGCCTATGTAATACGAGTACCACTAGCAAGCAGACCTTGTTGCTTCATGCTGAAGGCAAAAACACCGAGCAAAAGCCCGTGTATTTCACGCTTCTCAGAACCTGCCATCTGATAGAGCACAAGATTCTACTGCTAATCAAATTGGGACTACAAAGGTTTCACTACATGGAGATGTGGTCAAGGATGAAAAAGGCAATATGGATGCTAAGACAACTGAGGAAACTACCAACGGGGATATCTTGAAAAAGTCTGAGCAACCTAAAGAAAAAGATTCACCATCCAAGGATGTGAATTTATGTAGCAATGAAACTGTGAAAGAAACTTTATCAGCAAAAAAGAGGAAGTTAAATGCTTCCAGCCCTGTCTTGAGAAATGGGGAAATTATTCAAGCTGAAAGAGTTGAATCTGATCCTGTGGGTAAGAAAAAGAAGAGCAGTAGTTCGACAGCAGAAGATGCCAAAATCAAGCAGAAGATAAAGTGGAAGAAGTTGATAACATCCTCTTTAAAATCGGTATGTCTCTGTGAGTTGGCAACATAAATACGAGCTATCTTTCTACATGGTGCTCCTCATCAACTTATATGTGCATTTTCCCGTATTAGGCTGCAGATGGTGTTCTGAAAATTAAGAAACTAGAAAAGCTTGTCTTGAAGTCTCTTCAGGAGTCTGGAGTTGTCCCTGATGGAGCACCCATAAGGGACATTTTAGTGGAGAAGGTACGAAGGTTTCAGAATATTCCTTTACTTTTCCATCACATCGATTAATTCTCTTATTCTTCTTTATTGGCGATCATATTTATTTTACAGATTCAAGCTAGCTCAAAATTAGAGCTGGACAAGAAGACCGTAAGACTAGTAGCAAAATGTGCCCCTTGAATTTTTTCCACAGAGGTTGAACGATCATAGTACAGGTAGGCCTTGGTATCCCTTTCTTAGCTCATCGATACGAGGCTCATTTTCCTTTAGTTAATTGGATTTAGTGGGAATTTTTTTGGCTAATTGTTTCCATTTGATATCTGAAGGAAAGATGGTTATGAAAGGTAGTAGATATTCTTTGGGCGTAAGAGGGCAGCTCATAGGGGGTAATTGGCTCAGTTTTGAGGTGACTAACGTAACGGGGAAGACGTGCAAAGCTGCCTGAGTTGTAGCTGTCGTGCATTGTGCAAGACTCTTGGTTCTCGGCAGATTTTACCTATTATGAACTGCTTATACGAATGCCAATTCGAGTGTTGAAAGGCGGCTACACTTGTTTTTGTTTATGCTTTTGGGACGTTTATAATGCGTATTTGCCATTGTAGCTTCAAGCAGGCGGCCATTCATTTGAAACGCTATTATTCGAAGAGCCAGAGCTTCGTTATGTACTTCATTTTCGTTCGGTACGAAAATTTATTACTCTTGGTTCTACGAAGTTTTGGAATGCGGTGGCAGACTCGTTAAATAAAATTGAGTTGATATGTTCAATAAACTTTGAGGATTTGTTGTCTTAAGAGTTGAGTGACAAAGGCCTCACTAACATGGATAAATGAATTGAGGGAATAGTTCGAGCACGCATGCCCTGGTAGCTGCGAACCTATAAAATGAGCGGGTAAAAGCGGCGGAAAACAAATTAGATTTTATCCCCTTGTCCCAAACAAGGCGGACTAAAATGAGTAAAAACTAGAGAATGGTGACAATGATCGAACTGGATGATTGAAATAACATGAGGCGGTAGAAGTTTCAAGTGAAGGATATAAGATTTAATACATCGTCATTTAGAGAAAGAATAGTTTCTGTCTACTTAATTTACGCACATCCTCCGGCATACAAATGCTCCATGTGGCACGGACACACCTATTTGTCCAGCACCAATAACAGTTGCAACGTTTAATGTCCACAATTGCCTCTTCTCCTCAAGACGAACCGAATTGAAATTACACTACCTCATAATTATGATATCATTGTATGCCGTTGAGTTGTGAATCATCCAATTAATCCAGCATTATTTTTCATTTAAGTAAAAGCCAACAAATATGTGCATAACATATGCATACATTATATATACATATACATATATGTGATATATGATATAAGCACTACTCCCCATGTAAAACCCACGATTTGAGTCAGGGTTTTATATTCAGAACCGGTCGGTTTGACCGTTATTTTCGAGTTAAGTCAGTTTCAGAACACGTGTACTGAGCCGACGCCGGTCTCGTGTATGAGCCATGAGGGTCATGTGTACCCAAGTATATGATGATAACGTCATAAACACAGCAGAAAAGAATGAGTTATCAAAATATATGAGAGTATGCAGTTCATTTTTTTTATTATGATATATAATGGATCGTAGAATTAGTTTTAGGCCGTTTACCGCGTTAGGACGCGTTACAGGCATTTTGGGTGGGTTGATAGTTCTAGAGCATATCATTATGATTTTTTTGATGTTGTTTGATTTTACGGGATTTTTCCCGATTTTTATGAATTTTTTTAGGATTTAATACGACCTAGTTATTATACTTGACTCGAGCCGGAGACGAGTCAAGTCTTAATTACAAGTTTGCCACCCAACCATCTCTTCTCCACCCCCGACCTTTCCTCCCCCACGCCCAAACCCTAGCCGCCGCGCCGCCCCTGTTCGCGCGCCACCGCCGCCACGGCCGACGCCGCCTGGCCGTCGATCGACGCCGCCCAGCCCGGCCACGGCGTCGCCCTGCCGCCCCGACCAAGCCCGGCCACGAGCTGGCCGCCGCGACGCGAGGAATCACCGCGGTGACGTAGCGCTTGCGTCGCCGATCGCGCCGCCGCCGACCGTCGCCACCACGCTCAGGTGGTCGGCTCGACGTCCTCGACCCCTCAGCTGCCTTTCCCGACCTGAGCGGAGGCCATCGTCGGCCTAGCCGGCCAGATCTAGTGACCCATCGTTGCCGCTCCATCTTATGCATTTTTCGGCGAGCCACCACCTCCGTTGGCCGCGTCGACCTCGTAGATGAGTCGGGCTCGCCGAGCCGGTTCCGAGGGTACCCAACACGACCACTTTCCGGCCAGTAAACGCCGCCGGCGATTGTCGCCGGAAAACCACCAGAATCCGCCGGAAAACCGCCAGCAGCTGCCGGAAAACCGCCTGAAAATCAGAATTTCTGGAATTCACTGGAATTCACCGGATCTTCCGCGGGGCTCACCCAGTCGAGCCCGATCGAGTTTCGGACGCCGATGAGCGCCGAATTTGAGCTCCGAGACACGCAACAGAACCCTAGCCATCGCCGATTGCCGATTACGTGAGGTATAATTACCTCCGATTGAGTTATTTAAAATTGATTATGATTGTTAGTATAACATGATAGAATTGATTAATTGTCATGATAAATGTATGAGTATGAGTGTAGTGATGATTGCATGATGCAATTAATTGAGAATGAATAGTGAGTGATCTAATGAGGTAGATCGAGTTGAGCATGCTAATCGAGTAATGTAACTTAGGAAAAATAGAATAAATTTGGTAGGAATAGGATGAGTTAGAATTATTTTCATATTTATGATTATTGATTGTGTTTAATTGTGGTGTGATGGTCATGTCGGATTTGATGTATCATTTAGTTAGCGGGCGTTAGTATTTAGTTTTGATGTGTAGGTACGGAGTAGGAGCTCGCCGCCTAGGCGTGATGACACGCTTGGAGCTTTTACCAGGTCTGTTTAGGACTCGTCTGTTTTACTCTTTTCTATTGTATGTTTGTTTTAATGCCTACCGGACGAGTTAAGTGGCACTTTATCAGATCCCACTTAATTCGGGCCATTTAATCGAATAGTTTTCTGGATTAATAACCCCTCGAGGATGAGATCCCTCGAGGATGATTTCGAAAACAAGATCCACCACAAGTTGCCTTCGGGCCTATTATATAAATCCCTACCCAGCCCTATATATATATGAGGTCTTGTGCACACACATGTTAGATTTCTGAATGTTTAATATTGTATTATTATGTTATTATATTGTGAATGACATGATTAAATGTTTGAGCATGATGATATGATGTGAATGAAATGCTAAGACACGATAACAGAATGCAAAATATGATCAGAGTTGAGCAGCGGAAGCATAGTGGGTTGAGACCCAAGCTTCAGAATGAATACGTTATGACTGAGATTCTGTGTGATTGTTAATGCATGCCGATATATTTGTATATATATTATTTTGAAAGGGTGGCCCCTAATTGCATTTTTAGGGGAAATTCTGTCCCTTGCGTTTTAGAATTTTTACTAATTTTGATTGTAATTGTGTTGGTGTGAAAATTAGTTGCACGTCATCCATGTAGTATCATGTTAGGGTTTTATGAATTTATCCATGCATGACAAGTCGTATCTACATCTTAAGACGCTGAGATTGGATCCGTATGAGTTAGGTTCGGGTTAGCCGACCTAACCAGGGCTGGTAACATGATAAACCGCATTTCCATAAATGACAAATTCCATCAAAGATCAAAGATTATAATACAAGATAATCATGGAAACTAAGACCTGAAATCAACAAGAAAAAGGAAGGATGTAACTGGATTAGAACCAGGAAT
>JAURVB010001215.1:0-10978 GCA_033002965.1 Piper betle | reverse complement strand
TCTACCAGTTGCAGATAGATGGAAACCCAGTACTCACGGTTGATGGACTGACAAAGGAGGATTACATATTGAGATGAAGACCAAGGAAAAGATGTTGAGATCAGGAAGGAGCAGAAGACAAATGGCATGAAGTGAAACCAAATCCTTGACAGCGTAAAAGAAGCACATCATGGAGGGCAAGATGAAGAACAGAGAAGAGGAGGAAATGACAAGAGAAGAAAGAAAAGAAAGGATGGAGAAGAGAAGGAAAGAAGGAGAAGGGAAGAAGAAAGACGACATGAAACTGATGGAAATGAGGAAGGATAAGAAACATAAGGAAAGAGAAGAAGGTTGACAAGGAAGGTGAAACATTGAAGATGAAGAGAAGAGAAGAAGAAGAAGCGTTGAATCTGTGGAAATGAAAGAAGGATAAAGAAAGATAGAAGAAGAGAAGAAGGATAGGAGGAAGATGAAGATATTGACTATGAAGGAGGACAAGAAAGGATAAGAAGAAGAAGAGGCAAGACAAAGATGTTGAATCTGATGTAAATGAGAAGGATAAAAGAAAGATAAAGAAGGATGACAAAGAAGATGAAGAGAAGGACAAGAAGGATAAGGAGAAGAAAAGGACAAGGACAATAAAACTGGATGAGGAGGGAGACAGAAAAAGGAAAACGACAAGAAGGAGAAGGAAGAAGATGATGAGCAAGTAGTTAAGAGGGCTATAGAGATAGATGGAGAAGGTGCAGTTGACGAAAGAGAAGAGAAAAAGGATAAGAAAGACAAAGAAAAGGATGCGAAATGTAAGGATGGTAAGAAGAAAAACAATGAAAAAGGTGACAAGAAGGAGGAAAGTTTATGACATTCAAGCTGAACAGAGTTGGGAGAAAATTGATAACAAAATTAATGATTATTGGTGAAAAAGGAAGATATTACCAATCTCAGATTAAAAGATTGAAGGAAAACAGAGATGGGATTACCCAAGCCTGGAAGGAAAGCTACAAGGATGGGGTACTTTAGATGTGTTAGTCCTCTTTCTTATTGGACTCTTAAGTATGAACAACATAGGTAATTCTGCGACCTAGGCTATGTGAAGGATATGGATATAGTCAGTAAAACAAACCCCGATAACAAATGCACATAAATGTGAACTCTTTTTGCATTTTGGTTGCAGTCCACTCCAGTTTTAAGTTTTTCATTTTTTGCATTTATTGATATTGAAAATTAAACCCTACAATTACATTTTGTTATTTTCTCGCTCTAACTTCTAAATCGAGGTTACACGAGGCACAATATTTGCCACTGCGGGTGCAAAATAGAAGTTTCCAACCAAAACCGAGAAGGAAAATGAGCATCAGGTCTCTTCAGGTGCAAAAATTGGTTCTGCCCTTGAATGGATAGAGTGGATCATTTGGCCGGCTGTGTAGTCAGTCCATGCCCGAATGGATAGAGTGGATCATAATGTGCATCGCCAATGATCATAATGTTGCATCTACAGAGAAATGCACTTAACTGAAAGCAAAATACAGAAAACAACAAGAACTAACCATGTCGATGCCAGCAGTGATCCCAGAATGAACAGAAACGAGTAATTCACTCCAGATGGGGATGTAATTTTATCGATACCTTGCCAATCCGAGATAACAAAACCCTGAAAAAAAGTACCAAACATCATGATATGATTTTAGATGGCATTAGTTTAACTTCAAGACAAATTAAGATTCCATTTGGAGTACATTACCCTGAAACGGAGCTTGTTCTTAAGGAAGTCTGTGACAAGATCACGATTCGCGTGCATCTTCTCTCCATTCCAGCTTGAAAAAGAGACCATGACTGTAGAAACACCTCTGATGATTGAGTTAAAGTACGGGGGCATATGAATGCTCAGCAGTCCATGGTAGTTGATTATTGTATTATTCTCATTGATGCCATTGTGTGTTCCACCATCACCAACATAATGCTTGGCACAAGCAGCAACACTTTTCCTGCACAATGAAGAAAATATGAAGTCTGTCCAGAAACAAGTACACATCTCTGCAGCAAGAACAGGAAGGTTATATGCCCATAACATTACAGCAAGTGTTATCATATTATTCACTCACTGTCCAGAAACATAAGGCACACCCTTGTGAGAATTAGGAGGCACTCCCTGCAGACCAGTGATGATGGCCGTCATATTTTGGACAACTTTTGGATCTTCACTGTAGCTTTCGTAACAACGACCCCATCTAGGATCTCTGCAAACCTGTATGGAAACAGTGAAGGAATTGACAGCTAAAAACTAACCAAGAACATACACAAAAAAGAAATTTCATGTTAAATTTATACCGCAATACATGGAGCAAAAACATAAGGGATGCCAGTAGCTCTGACTTCAAGAGCAGTAGCTTCACCAATCTTCTTCACAAGCTCCGGGTCCCTTTACAGACAACAATTAAGCTAAATTACCATTGCCCGTAAAAGATATTTCTCAATGTCACACAATAATGTATTTAGAATCACATTTACCTAGTAGCTCCAAGACCCACATTATGAGGGAAAATGGTTGCTTTGTAGACATTGTTATGCCCATGAACAGCATCAATCCCATAAATCATAGGAATACCAAGACGGGTTGAGAGAGAGCCCTTCTGAAAGTCATTGACCATTTTAATCCACGTCTCTGGAGAAGCCTGAGGAGCAGGCACACTCCCACCACCACTAAGCAAACTTCCTGCAGTGTTTGTTATCCATTAGCAAAAAAATTAGTTGAAGGAGCTTGTATAGGAGAAAAAAGAACAAAACCAACTGAACAGCACACAATGACTACCAATGAAATAATCTTTCATAATTTGAGGGGTGGCAACAGTTCTATCCACTTGGGTCATTTGACCAATCTTCTCTGCGAGGGTCATCCTCTTCACCAGATCTCTAACCCTAACACCAATAGGTTGCTTGGGATCTTTGTACTTCAAAGATGCTGCTTCTCCAAATGATGCCCAAAGAACTAACAGCAACAATCCCAGCAAAAACGCTTTTGGAGTCCCCATTTGGATCCAACCTCGGGGGTCTTATCTCTACTAATAACTGCCAGTTTTAAAAACACAGAAAATAAAAACCAATCATTCATGCTGTTATAACTATTGAAAGCACTCAGCTGATATAATGACGAGCAGAGATCATTCAAGAACCAACTCACAACTCAGATCTAATATGAGCAAGAATAATTACAGACCAACTTTTGACATTAAAGACAAGCAGTAACTACACCACAACATTACATTACATGATATTAAAAACTCTAGAAAAGTCCCCGATCCCCCAAATAAAAAAACCAAGAAAATGAAGAAAATGGTTACATTCGGCAGGTAATCAATTCTTATCAAATGCTCGAATAATGACTGACTAGAAAGATCGGATCTCCTCACACTAAGCACAACACAGTCTATCACATACTGCATTATACTTCAAACCAAAACAAAACCACATCAGGGCAAAAAAGAATAAAAAGAAACATATTGAATCCATCACAAGCATAGTACCTCATTGGAAAAGAATTAATCAAAAAACACAATAAAGAAGGAATCTTTACCATAAACATGAAACGCAGACAACCAACAATATGAATAACATGCAACGCAACAGACAAGACGGACAAACAGCCACAAATCCATCAATAACTCCTTCAAAAAAGCAAGGACCTACGCCACCCAGAAGCCAGAAGAGAGTTAAAACCACACAAACAATGCCCATCAAAGAGCACAAATCCACCACATCCAGATGCCAGAAGAGAGTAAAAGCCACACAAACAATGCCCATAAATGCGAAGACCCACCACACCCAGAAGCTAGAGAACAGAGTAAAACCGCTCAAAAAATGCCCATCAAAGACACGCAGATGCCAAAACAGAGTCAAAAACAGAAAACACTACACAAAGAGTGCTTCCAGCAATACTACATTTCTACAGAATAAAGAATGTAGAAGAAGAAGAAGAGAAAGGAGTCGCTTACAGAGATGAAGAAGAAGAAGCTTGCTGCGGGAGCGGCGGGAAAGAAAGAAGCTGTGATAGGCAGTGGAAGAATGGTTATTAGAAATGACCGTTTATGACGTTTGTAATCTTATAGCTTATAATTAACCTTAACTAGGTTAAATAATCGTAATACATTTTCAAATTAAAAAATTATTATATATTTTAGTCTAAATATTCATACAGAGCCTTCGGGATTATAAAAAATCACTAGTTAAGATAAAAGATTTTTATTAGGAGACTGTTGTAATTGGAATTAGGAGTTGCCTAACTATAGAATTTAAATTAATATATCTACCAATTAACTTTTGGGTGTCCTTGTTTTAAGGAAGTTGGTAAGAAATTTCGAAAATTAGTTGAAATTTTCAAATTTAAAGTATTTTGGTAGATTTAAATTGATTTTTAGTGGTGATTACATAAGTTAGACTGATGTGTTATTTTTTGGGGTTATTACAGTTTTTTAACAATATTTTGTTGTAATAGAATAAAATTACTTAAAAGGTATTCATTGACATAATCAGATATGATGGAGAAAGATCTTAAAAAAAACTAGTTTAGTAAATGCTATGATTTGTTGACAAAAAAATACTAGATTTGAACCAGCTAAGAATGGATGATAGAAAAATTATTTAATGTTTCTCCTTTATAAGCATGAGGATTTTTATCTTGAACAAATCATATAGGAAGGAACTTTTATATACATTAAAAGAATTAGGTTCATACTATAATCTTTTCTTCGATCATAAAGATGATTATGTATGTGTCTCGATTAATAATTGATTGTCAAGTAGTGTTCTCATATTCTTTGGTGTCCAAAAGAAGAATTCAACCACTCTAGTAGTCTTTTTGTAAAAACAATTTCTTATTAAGGATCACAACATTTTTTTAGTGATAAATATTATAAAATAAGTTATTAGGCTCATTTAACGAACTTGACGTACATGAAAGCTTATTTGTCCCAGATGATTTGGAAGTCTACTTATTTACCATAAATATAGCTAAAAATTATGTGGGCTGGTATAATAATCCATCTCTTCAACCCTAGATGATAGAAGGACAAGAAAAAGAAGAAGATAATATTTAGGTGCTCCTTTTTTCTCAGAAACACTTTCTCACTTGCATCGATAAATTGAAATAAATCTTCTTGTTAATACAGATGTGAACTTTTACCTTGTAGGGGGTCGCTTCTTGGCCAATCTAACAAAATATTATAACGATGCTTTACTTTAAAAAATTCGAGTCAAACCTAACTGGGATTGTAATTAGTTAATTGTTTTTTTTCCAAATAGCAGGTAATTATTTGTTAATTATAAGTCTTGTCAATCAAACAGCTAATATGTAGCAGCAAAATCACGTGTTATTCTTGTTAGTTGAACTTGACACTGTAGCACATGACATCGTGCTTTGGCCCGGAATTCCAGCGTCAGAAGAAAGCGGAGTAGGCGCTGGTTTTGGCTGAAAGAAGAATCTAAATTTATTCCAAGAATGACCTCAAATGTTACCGTTCCAATTCAAAATTGGTGGATTCGTTTGGCATTTTCTAGCCGTTTGTTTCATTTGGCTTCGTCCTTTCTTTCAAATCCAAGTATTTTATGTGTTATATATCAAATTAAAAGTGGGGAATTTTCTTGATAGAAATAAACATTGAAGGGTTTCTTGTCTTGATGGCTTGAATAGTTTCATTTCCATGAGCCTCGTGACATAGAATCCAATTATATCTTGAAGACATTGGATGTCCATTTTGTTCAAACCAGATCACCATCTTCCTACGGTGATCAAGTTAACATGGTCTAGAATCTTTTCTTGACAGCTTTAAAGCCTTAGATAAATTTACTTCTCAGACATTGTTTGTGCATTTTTCGTGCTTATGCGACCGGTTAGGGTTCTATAATATTATCATCTTATTTACTGGGATTTTTGACGGTGATCTATTAAATAAATATTTATAGGGTATTTGGTTGACTCATGATTTTTTCTGGGGCTGTATTGATAGTCCTAAGAATAGTTGGCAAACATTTCACTCAAATTAACTCTCGCACAATTTTATGACTGCTACCCCAATTTCACCCCCTCCTTTTTTCGTCCTACCGAGCAATTCCCTTTCTACCAAGCAACCGTCTAACAATCTTTTCCCTTATCTAACATGGTGTGGTGACGATGTGGTGAGCTTCTCTGAGTCCATAGGCAAAGACATGCATGTGTACATAGGTTGGGAGAAGAGGAGAGGCAACAACCGCATCAGAGGTCCGCCGGCGATGACCATATTGATGCGGGTGTTTTTATGTTTGGTGCGAATATCACTCCGGACCAGAATTATAATTGACGACAATGAGGCGGTAAACCAGAATTATAATTTACGGCGATGATGTTTCTTTTAGGAATGGGAATGAAACGAAGAGGGTGACAGGACAGATTTGGAGAGGCTGGGCAAATGACCAAGTAAGGGGCATTGGGAAATTAAATGGGTAAATTCGGAATAAAATTTATAAAAATGTGAGAGAGTTTTTGGCTGGACGGAAAATATGAAATGTCTATTAAATGTCCCTTGGATTATTTTTTATGGCACCTAGAAAAATCATGAGCCTTTTTGGTTGTGTTATTTTGACTCTGTTAAAAAATTATAAAATTGGAATGATAAAGGATAAAAAATGAAAAAAAATGTATTTGATACAATATTTGCATAATATGAAGTGGTAAGCACTCTTTGGAAACTTTTACTAAACATTACGAAATAAAAAATAGGGATTGATCTTTGTTTTTTTTTTCTGAAACACTTTGAACAAAATTTCTCCAAAAATGTTAACTATCAAATGTTAAATATTATTTTGTGAGCTCTACCATTTTTTTTTACAAATGTAACAATTAACTTTGTAAAAAAAAAAGCTTTGGTATAAAATTTTTTGCAATCAAACAACCTATTAATTTTTTGTTTTGATAAAAGATTAAATAGCTGACCTCTCAAAATTAACCCATTTCTTAAAGACACTTTTTTGGGAGGTCTCGACATCTATTAGTGAGGACATACTTTTAACCCCTCTTATTTCCTTACCAATGTTGGACAATGCTACTTTAGCTTAAGCGAGTTTTATGGGTGAGAAAGTTTGATAAGAAGTATAACACCTTAATTTTGGCCTAATATAGACTAAATTCTGATGTTATAATTCAAAATATTATTTATTAGACTATTTATCAACCTTACTTTAGAGAAGTGGATCTAAATCTTTAAAGAGGCTTAATACATATAACCTTGTTCAAATATCCATTTTAAATGCAAATTTAAGCCTTTTTGGGTAATGGCACCGACACACTATTCATGCATGTTGAATCATACCACAGGAAAGTTCTTATACTTAAGTCTTTTAATATGAGCACTTCAAGTTATAAAAAGGGCAGCATTTTCAACTTTATAAAATAGGATGAATACTCTGAGTTATACAAAAACAACACCTCTAATGCAGTTAAGAAGTTAACTTTTAAAAATATAAATACATTATTTGGTTCTTATACTTAATTTTGACCTTTGAATTAGGTAACTTATTTATATGATGTTGTTGAACTTATAAGTACATGCAGGGGTTGTAGTTACCTATTCTACATACCTGTAAAAGGTATTTTTAATATATAGATAAATATTATAAAATGTCAGGATATCATACTTGGAGCACTTGGTCTTCACGTGAACCCTTCAAGAGGTATAAACAGTTTGCTCCTACAATCTATATTATTCTATTATATACACAGTTGCAATTAAATACATTTAGCATCCCTTAAATACTCATCATATTCTGGGCCTTTTGAAACTTACATACTTGCAAACGCTATTAGAATGCCCCAAAGAAGAATAAAAATTAACAAAATAAGAAGAATAACAAAGTGATATATCTCTGCACAAATTAATGCTAATGCAGACCACATAAAACATAAGGTGCAAAAAGAGCAATACATCAAAGCCTGTTGAACTGTAGACTACCAAAATGCAGAGCAAATATAAGAAAAAGATCAATACCACAAAACCTAATAGCTGGCCAGCATACCGAGTATAATCATCAGCAAATAGAGGATCAGCACCAAATATCGTTTTGGATCCTATGCTCTCAGCCACTTCTGGTATATCTTTAAAAGAAATAAAAGCAAGAACTTTTTGACACAGTGAAGAAGATGGGAAATTGATGGACTTAACCTGGCCAGGGCTTTCTTGCTACTTATTAAAGCTCCTTTGAGGCAATCTTTAGGAGTGGGAATATTAGCAACAAATACAGCTTCACCTAAATAATATAATAAAAAGAGCATACAATAAAATTTGTTTTAACTACCTTCTCTGCGAAATACAACATAAGATGGTAAAGTGACGTACCAGAAGCTTGTATTTCTGCGGCAAATTTCTTTGTTGGGTTACCTACACGATGATATGCCTTGTTCCCTTCGAGCACCTTTTGAGGACCCTTGTTTAGGATCGTATCACTATTTTGAACTCTGCTTGACAGGCCATTGGGAAAACAAAGGGCCTTTATATGTGGAGAAAAAAATAAAAAAGAAATCCAACAACCAGACTTGCACTATAACTGGAATTTGAAGTGCTTCCTTTCAGAATGACAAACTCCTTGACTAATTTCAGCCCTTCTAGCAAGACATCAGTAGTAACTAACTTCCCAGTTAAAAATTCCTCTGACTCTTCTAGCTCTGATTGCATGTTCAGTTTCATATGCACCAAAAACCAATCTTATAAAATCTATAACAACATGGTTGGAGCTATTAAAAGAAATGTGTGCTAAAATCCAGCATTAAGATAAGCCACTGCATTTCCAAGAGGACGAGGGGCTGCTCTATGTCTCAAAATGTAGCGAGCTACCTCTACATAATTGGCCTTCCAATGGGCCACATTTAGGTATAAAAACACTTAAAAGTAATGCTTTGGAGTCAAATGGTGGACTCTCTAAAAATTCCTCAACCGTGAGCATAAGTTTTGTTAGAAATTCTATGGTGGGCTGCCCTTTTTGGCAGCCCACCATGCGGCGCCAAATCTGGGCCGCTGGATTGAAATCCAGCGGCCCAGATTTGATAGGCCCCTAGACCCGCCCAAGACCCGTCCAAGACCCGCCCGACCGTCCGTCCGCCCGCCGCCCGCTCGCGCCCGTCCGCCTGCCGCCCGCTCGCGCCCGTCGCCTGCCGCCCGCTCGCGCCCGTCCGCCCGCCGCCCGCCACCCGCTCGCGCCGTCCGCCCGTCGACCACCCTCGCCCCCCCTGCCGGCGCCCCTCGGCCGCGGCCCCGAGCCGTCGCCCCTGCCTGCCGCTGCCCGCCACCCTCCCCAAGCGCCGCTCCCTCCCCATCCCGCCGCCTCCCTCCCGGCCCCACCGGCGCTCTCCCCCGCTAGCGCCGGGGCCCGCCGCCGCGCCTCCTACCCCGGTTCCCCCCTCGGCCCCGGCCTTCAACCCCCAGCCGCCGCCCCACTCGGGGGCCGCTGGCGCGGCGGCGGGTGAGGGGCCACGGTGGCGGGGGCGAGGGTGATCGACGGGCGGGGCAAGGGGCCGCGGCCGGGGGCGCCGGCAGGGGGGGCGAGGGTGGTCGACGGGCGGCGGGCGCGAGCGGCGGCAGGCGGACGGGCGCGAGCGCGGCGCGAGCGGGCGGACGGTGCGAGCGGGCGGACAGACGGTCGGACGGGTCTTAGACGGGTCTGGGGGCCTATCAAATCTAGGCCGCTGGATTTCAATCCAGCGGCCCAGATTTGGCGCGCGCATGGTGGGCTGCCAAAGGAGGGCAGCCCACCATAGCAGCCCTTTGTTGCCAAACCTGTACATATGACCACTGATGAGCCAGCAGCAAGAAGAACAGTAGCATAAGTTTTGTTTCCCCAATGCGGCAATTGATTTTGTAAAAGAGATACCAGCTCCTATTCTGATACCATTTTCAGTCTTCACAATTTCAAAAGGACCTAGGTCCTTGTTTACTCCAGAGAGATCAATGTACTTATCATACTCTCCTAGGTCCTTGTTAACTCCAGAACTTGTGTTACCAACCACCAATTTTATTTTGGTTTTGTTGTGATTGATGGATTGTAGCAAGTTGTGTAGCTCTTTCACGCTAGAAGGCCTATACCATGTGAGTAAGTCCCCTCCCCAAGCTATTGCAGTATTTTGGGTAATTTCAGCTTTCAAAAAATCAGGAAATGTACATACTGATTTATGATCATAAGGGGGCAGGTGATCTATATCTGGTTTCACACCCTTTTGCCAAAACGAATTAAGACCCAAGTCTTCCATATCAACATCAGATGCAAAACTCTTGCATCAACAATTGATTGGTCTATAACCTGTACATCGACAAAGATTCCCCAGGACCACTCTCTCCGCTTCTGCAACCGTAAGTTTGGAGAGTGCGGTGAGTGGACGAGGCCTTTCGGTTTTTTAAGAATTTACAATTGCTGAGAAAAGAGACGTGCACATTCCAGGGGTACAGAAACCACACTGGGAACCATGAAAACCGGCCATTCTTTGATTAATAGGATGAAATCCTTCTCTAGAATTCCCAAGCCCTTCAGATGTCGTAACTGAGCACCCATGTATGCTAAACAAAAGAGTCAAGCAGGAGCTTATAGAAATATCCTCGACTTGATCAAGTACCGGATCATATTTTGACAAAAGAACAACACGCTCCACAACCACCTGTAACAAGGAAGAATAAGAAGTCAATCAGTTTCAAGCTTGAAGGCAAGTGCCATTGCCCCGCAAACAGCTCTGCCTTTATCAAGTCTTATTGCACTAGCGTTCGATGCATCAACAATGGCAGTTCCGATAAGAAAGAAATAGCTAGATTCGATAAACCTTACTATAAAAAGAGAAAGCATAAGATCGAATAAGAAGCAAAATCCTTCTCCAGAAAAAGTCAAAGTTTGAGGAACACATTCATGGCAATACAAGAAGAATCATTCAATTAATCTGCGAGCAATCACCACATCTAACAAGAAGCAAATGACAACACAATTTTAGTCTATGATG
>JAURVB010001213.1:0-11153 GCA_033002965.1 Piper betle | reverse complement strand
TATATATATATAGGATAAAAGATTTCTGTTTTGCAGCACAGGCTCCTTACCTGTGCTTAAATTTTTTCAGCCGTTGGATTCAATCCAACGGCTGAAAAAACAAAGGAAGTCTCTTTGTTTCCCGACTGGAAGCGGGCCGGCGGGGTGACGCAGGGGACTCCGCCGGGGTGAGGCGGGGACTCGGCCGGGGTGAGGCGGGGGGGGAGGGGCGGTGGAGGGTGGCCGGGGCGGCGCCGGGGTGAGGCGGCAGGGTCGGCGGCTGGGTGGGGCGCAGACGGGGTGAGCCGGAGGAGGCAGCCGGGGCGGCTGGAAGGTGGGGCGGGGGCGGAAGGGGTGAGCCGGAGGAGGCAGCCGGGGCGGCGCTGTGGTGAGGCGGGGTGAGCGCGACGGGGCGGCGACAGGTTGGGTCGGGGGTGGCCCGGGCGGCGACGGGGTGGGGCGGGGGTGGACGGGGTGAGCGGAGGGGGGGGGCCATCGCCGCGGCCGGGGTGGCGACGGGGTGGGGCAGGGGCGGAAGGGGTGAGCCGGGGCGGCGCTGTGGTGAGGCGGGGCGAGTTCACCGGCGGTGGGGTGGGGCGGCAAACAGGGAAAAAAAACAGGGGAGGGTAGTTTCGTAATAAAAAATTGACTCGATCCCGACTCGAGTAAATATTACGAAATAAATTGTAAAAAAATGAAATAATTTTGTAATAAAAACTTGGCTCGATCCCGACTCGAGTCAATATTATGAAATAAATTTAAAAAAATAAAATAATTTTATAATAAAAACTTGATTCGATCACAACTCAAGTCAATATTACGAAATAATTTTTTTTAAAAATAAAATAATTTCATAATAATTTTTTTAAAAAATAAAAACTTTACCCGATCCTGACTCGAGTCAATATTACAAAATAAATTTTAAAAAAATAAAATAATTTTGTAATAAAAACATGAGTCAATCCTCAAGTCAATTATTATGAAATTATTTTATTTTTAAAAAAATTATTTCATAAAATTGACTCGAGTGAGGATCGAGCCAAGTTTTTATTATAAAATTATTTTATTTTTTTAAAATTTATTTCATAAAATTGATTTGATGCCTCACTCACTCACTTAAGTCAATTTTATGAAATAAATTTTAAAAAAATAAAATAATTTCATAATAAAAACTTGGCTCGATCCTCACTCGAGTCAATTTTATGAAATAATTTTTTTAAAAAATAAAATAATTTCATAATAATTGACTTGAGGATTGACTCATGTTTTTATTACAAAATTATTTTATTTTTTTAAAATTTATTTTGTAATATTGACTCTAGTCAGGATCGGGTAAAGTTTTTATTTTTTTAAAAAATTATTATGAAATTATTTTATTTTTAAAAAAAGTTTATTTCGTAATATTGACTTGAGTTGTGATCGAATCAAGTTTTTATTATAAAATTATTTTATTTTTTTAAAATTTATTTTGTAATATTGACTCGAGTCAGGATCGGGTAAAGTTTTTATTTTTTTAAAAAAATTATTATGAAATTATTTTATTTTTAAAAAAAATTTATTTCGTAATATTGACTTGAGTTGTGATCGAATCAAGTTTTTATTATAAAATTATTTTATTTTTTTTAAATTTATTTCATAATATTGACTCGAGTCGGGATCGAGCCAAGTTTTTATTACAAAATTATTTCATTTTTTTACAATTTATTTCGTAATATTTACTCGAGTCGGGATCGAGTCAATTTTTTATTACGAAACTACCCTCCCCTGTTTTTTTTCCCTGTTTGCCGCCCCACCCCACTGCCGGTGAACTCGGCCCGCCTCACCACAGCGCCGCCCCGGCTCACCCCTTCCGCCCCTGCCCCACCCCGTCGCCACCCCGGCCGCGGCGATGGCCCCCCACCTCCGCTCACCCCGTCCGCCCCCGCCCCACCCCGTCGCCGCCCGGGCCACCCCCGACCCACCCTGTCGCCGCCCCGTCGCGCTCACCCCGCCTCACCACAGCGCCGCCCCGGCTGCCTCCTCCGGCTCACCCCTTCCGCCCCCGCCCCACCTTCCAGCCGCCCCGGTTGCCTCCTCCAGCTCACCCCGTCTGCGCCCCACCCAGCCGCCGACCCTGCCGCCTCACCCCGGCGCCGCCCCGGCCACCCTCCACCGCCCCCTCCCCCCCCCCCTCCCGCCTCACCCCGGCGGAGTCCCCTGCGTCACCCCGCCGGCCCGCTTCCAGTCGGGAAACAAAGAGACTTCCTCTGTTTTTTTCAGCCGTTGGATTGAATCCAACGGCTGGAAAATTTAAGCACAGGTAAGGAGCCTGTGCTTGTCATATATATATATCTATATATATATATATATATATAATAAAGTGGAAAGATTTTTCACGCTATAATTCTCTCCTAACTCGTGATGAGGAACAAGGTAATAACTCAAAGATATGACTAGATTCAACAATATTCATGTTATTTTCCTGAGTCGAAATTAAATTTTCCTTCTTAAAGTTAGAAATTTACAAGCCCTATAGCTCCACTCTCGGATGTTATAAATTCTTCTTATTGCCTCCATCAGTTGATATATATTTCTAACCTAGCCAAAAATATATAAATAAAGAATCCACTCAGGCAGGTAAGACTGACGAATTACTGTACCACCAAATTAGGTATATTATTCAGGCTCCACATTCAATGAAAGTTTGTAGACGTCAAAGAAGGCGAAATGAGTAAACAAAACTGTACCCAAACTTTTATCATGTGATTATAAGTTTACCCATTTTGAATAATTCTTTCAGTGATTTAAAAACTTGATTAAATACAAGTTTGGGAACGTCAAAATGGAGAATGGGTAAATTCATAAACGTAGTTCGCTAGGTTTGAAAAGTCCAAAGAGTGTAGGATAGCCGCGGAGCTTGGATACAGTCTGAGATGGAGGGAAAGATCACGCCTTCAATTACGCGTAACCGATGAAATCGTACATGTTTCGAATAACGGACTTGGTGGTGGGATCCAATGAGGTTTGAGATTTGGGTGTTAATCACATGTACCATGCCTTCATCAACACGCCTAAGTATATTCTCCCAACAATTTCCCGTGCCTTGGACGCGTTCATATTCTTTCTTTCTTTGTATATATATATATATATAATAAATATGATGAATTATATGGTATTAGATTTGATTAATTAATATTTAGTAGTGTCTCTCTTCCTATATAAACCCCCCAACGCCCTCCAAACCAACTTAATTTGCACCACCACACAAGCACAGTTCATGTCTGCAAGTTCTTGCTAGGCTATGTCCAACTTTCCAGAGGCACTCTCCAACTCCTACCTCTCCGTCTTCCTCTTCTCCATCTCCGGCCCCGACCCGCTGGCCTTCTTGCATCTCCTTTGACCAGTTTAATTTCTCGTGGTGTTGTTGATCGGCTTTTGCATTTGGTTTGGGATTGGGAATTGTGATCGTTGCATGGGGAGCTTCCAATTGCACGGTCACCACGGGCGGCGGGAGGCGGTGCCGAGAGGGTGCTTGGCGGTAGTGGTGGGGCACGGGGAGGAGCAGCGGCGGGAGGTGGTGCCGGTGGGCTACTTCAACCATCCGCTGTTCCAGCAGCTGCTCGAGGCGGCGGAGGAGGAGTACGGGTTCCGACAGGAGGGACCTTTGAACATTCCTTGTCATGTCCGGCAGTTTGAGAAGGTAAAAGGTGTCATCGATGAAGAGACTGCGCTTCATCATCACCATCACCATCATCACCATGGCCTCCACCTTGTGGGCTGTTTCCGGGCATGAAAGGATTGAAATTGAAGAGATGATGGCGTCAAATGTAAACTTTTTTTTTTTGTATTTGATTTGATTGGGTTGGATTGGATTAAATAAATAAACAAAATGTAGAGAAGGCAAGAAAAGTCAACGCCATGTAACTCGTGTTGATGTATAACAATATGTATGTATTAGAAAGTTGTTGTAGCAAAAACAAAGTGGCGGCCTCGTATATGGGCTTACTGGGCCCATAAATGTTGAAAGGCATCTAATTGGGCCTTATCGCTAAGGCATGGGCTCAGATCGGCAGGTCGGCGGGTCCATGATTGATTTGCCGATGTTACGTAATTACTAGCCTGATTGATTACGTCGAAACTGCATAATCGATTGTACAAGAACGACATCAGGTTGAAATCATTCCACATTCAAATGCCAATTTTTTTATGTTCCCACTCATTTTTTTTATTTTTACGAGGTAATTGTCTCACCCCAAAATTATTTTAATATATATATATATATATATATATATATATATATATATATATATATCAGAGGAGATTAGTGTGGTTGAAGGTATTGATCCCCACTAATGTCAAGGGATGGTCTTTTATTTTCTAATTTTTAAATTAATTTTTATTTTTTGAGTAGTGATCTGTGCTGTAAGATCTTACGGTAGGCAACATGACGATAAGACTGACTCAGTTAGGTGTAAGTAAGTTATCTCTTATCAAATATTTCAATAATAAATAAGTATCATTTAGAGGGGATTAGTGGGTTCAAAGGGATTAATCCTTATTAATGTCAATGAAATGTCTTTTTAAAGATAATTTTTATTTATTTTTGGCACTAATCTGTGTTGTAAGATCTTACGACAGACATACAATATGCTGGTGAAACTTACTCAATTACGTGTAAGTAAAATCTCCTATTAAATATTTTAGTAACAAATAAATATGATGATCCATGCATGTCTAGCAGTTTATTAAGTCTTATAATCTTAGACTGTAAGACTGTATAATCTTTTTTTGTTTTCACATTATATCCGTGCTGTAAGATCATATGACAGACACACAATATGCTGGTAAAACTGACTCAATTAGGTGTAAGTGAAATATCTCCTATTAAATATTTTAGTAACTAAATAAATATGATCATCCATGCATGTCTAGCAGTTTATTAAGTCTTATAATCATTGACTGCTCCTAAATGAGGGCTGCCAAGAACATTCGTATGTGTGTATATATATATATATATATATATCGTACTTTAATTATTATTATTTGTCCCTTTAGCCACTGCGGCTAGTAGAATGAGACTTTGGTTAACGGTTGTATGAATATTAACTCAATATTTTAAACAAAAAAAGTTCCCCCTTACAGTCGTCCGGTGTCGACGACCTTGTGGCTGTTGAAGGAGACGAGGTCGAGGGAGATGCGCTTATGGAGGGCCATCCAACAGACGTGGAGGTTAATGGTGGCGAAGGCCACTGCAGCGGTGAAGGACTGGACGGAGAAGGCGCCGGCCTGGTGGTGGGCTTGCTCTTGGATGCTGTAGAAGGCGGTAGTGATGTGGCCGGAGCTAGCGGGCGGCCTTGGTGTTGGGCTTGCTGGTGATGTGCCCAAAGCTCGAGCAAGTGCTTGTGTGAAGTGAAGGCAGTTTGAGCTGAATGAGCTACATTAAATTACAGATTGCGGAGTTCAATCTCTCCGGATGGACCATCTGGAAAATGTGGTCGCTGTGAACGTTTATGGCCTATCGATGTAACGAGGAAGAGTGTTATATATTAAACACTTGAGACTGGGATGGTGCAGAAAGACTCTTGTTTGTTGTCACCATGGCTGCGTAAAGTGGAATCAGAATCGAGAATCGGTCTAGAATCAGATAAAAATCGGTTTGGTTAAATCGGTTCTTAATAGGTTTAAATCGGTCATATATAATAATTTGACAACTCATAATATAAATATATAAAAATTAAATATTGATGTCATTTTGATATTATTGTGTGTATTATATTTTATGATATTTTTTAATATTTTTTAAGATTTTTTTGAACTATTTAGAGTTAATTATTATTTTTAACACGAATCAGACACGAGTCAAATTTTAATTACGAGAATGCCACTGAGTGTTATTTATTTAACTCGCCATTTCTCTCCCGTATCTGCCCTCCTTCCTCGTCACCGCCACCGCCGCTGCCACGCCTTCCTCCCCCTAGACCCACTCGCCTGCACCCGGCGCCTGCGCCTGCCGCGCCCACCTCCCTCCCCAGACCCGCCCGCCCTCCCCACCCCATCCCGCCCCAGCCCCGCCCTCGCCCGCCCTGCCCCGCCCTCACCCGCCGCGCCTCGACTTGCACCCGCCGCGCCCTGCCTCCCCCGTTGGGCCCCGCCTCCCCCGCCAGCCCCACTAGCCTCGCCCTTCGCCTGCCCGGCCCAGCCTCCCTCCCCCAAACCCGCCCCGCCCCGCCCTCGCCCACCCCGCCCCGCCCCCGCCCTCCCCCGCCGTGCCTCGCCTTGCGCCCGCCTCCCCCAGCCAGCCCCGCTCTGTCCTTCCCCACCGCCGCCGCCCCACCCCGACCGCGCTCCGTCCCCATGCGCCCGAAATCGGCCGATTTGGGCCGATTTTTAATCAGCTCGAATCGGTTAGAATCAGCTCGAATCGGCCGATTCACGGACCGATTTGGATGAAAACCGATTCAAGAATCGGTTTTCATCCGATCCGAATGAAATCGGCCGATTCCGATTCGGAATCGGCGATTCATGCAACAGTCTTGTGACTCAGTTATCCTCCTGGCTAAATGCGCAGACCAAAGCTTTGAGTGAACCAAGTGTTTTGGTAGGGCTGAGGCGTCCGAAGTGGTCTTAGCATTACAAAAAACGAAAACAAAAAAAATCAAGTGTTGCCATAAGCTGACCATTGATGGGATTATTGACTTGAAGAAGACCATGTGGGGGTGTGATTTTAAGTACTAACTATAAATTGTAATTCTTTGAGCTCTGCTTGGTTGGCATAAAAGACGTAAAATGCATAAAATTTCCATATTTATAATTTATAAAATTGTTGGTCATGATGTAAATATCAGATGTACAATTTCTTCACACAAAAAATTTTCTCTTTTTTGTTGGATTTTTTAAAGAAATTTTGTTGGGACAAATTTCTGTAAGGAACCATTTTGGGGAAGCCTTTCTTACATCTTATCACAAAATACTTTTTTAAATAAATATTTTAGTGTTAAGATCTATGCTTTTATCATGAATCACCATTCATAAATTTCATAATTTTTTTATTTTATTTATGCTAAGTTGCTAACCAAATGGAGACTTAAAAATAATAATATACTTGCTTGATTTTCTTATTTTCTTTTATTTCTAGATATTTAGATCCATTTAGAGATGTAAGCATGATGTATATTTAAATAAATGCTAGAAATTAAAAATCCTGTAAATTATTATAGCTTATATGTGCCTATCCCAACCATGACAATCGAACCAGTCAAATCGGGCCAGCCCGGCTCACAGGTTGTATAAGGCTCGACCCTGTCCCATTTGATGACAGGTAAACCCGCCCATGCCCATTATAGGTTGAATTAGGCCGGCTCACAGGCTGCCTAGCCCATTTCATTCAAAAAAAAAAAACTTTATAAATGTTAGTTAATGTTGTAGAAATCAAAGATTACCAACAAAATACGATGTGATTAATTCATAGATTTTTTATATCATGACTTCTTTTTCATACAATGAGGACAATCTCATTTTTCAACCACCTTTCTCTAACTCATGTATAAAATTTTAGTCAAGAAATATATACAGTTGGTAGATGTTATTTGTCGTGGACGATACAAAACATTATATATATATATATATATATATATATATATATATATAATAAAATAACAATTTCAATTTTTTGCACGCATATAAATAATAATTATAATATTGTTCTTTCAACGAAATAAACAAATCTCATTAAATGTCTAAGACGAGCAATTAAGTATCACGCCATCTTATTCCCTTGGTCCGTGACTCATGACAAATTAATATCTTCTCTTGGACACAAACATATGCAAATAAATTATACATTGAACTTATGTATCATATATAAAAACTAGATATCAAATACACACTCATTACAAGTGTGAGAATTTCGACCCTCTTCTCTAGCTTTGTTGAAATGATAATTTTACTGGTTATTAGGGTACCTGTACTTGATTAGAACGATCCTAATGTGCTGTCATAATATTTCTAAGCTGCATTACATAAACCGACCTAAAAATCAACAAGACTTCCCAAAATTTTGAGTCATACATATGGCTGTTATGATAACGTGTTTTGTGCTGTAAAAAATTGATCGAGTTAGAAGCGAGATTAAGCACGCATATAAACTCTCGCAATATAATTTACAATATGAATTATGATCTTACAATTATATGAAATAATAGAATATATATATATATATATATATATATATATATATAGGAGAAAGTATTGCTGTAATTGAGCACAGCCATCTTGGCTGTGCTCAATTTTTTTCGGCCGTTGGATTGAATCCAACGGCTGAAAATTCCCCCCTCACCCTTCCAAAAAAAAAAATTTTTGCCGCCTTTTCCCCGCCGCCGCCGCGCCGCGCCGCTCCGACTAGTGGGCAGACCCCGCCTCGCCACCGTCGTCAAGTCCGGCGTCCTCCACATCCCCTCCGGCTGCGCCCTCCACGTCCCCTCCCGCCGCGACCTCCACGTCCCGGCCGCCCCCCCATGCCGCGCCACTCGTCCTGCCCACCTTGGGTCACCCGGGAAGGGATCAAGAAGGGAGGGCCGTCGTTGGCCGGCAGTGGGCGGGCGGCGGGCGGCCGGCGATCGGCTGAGTTGGGAAAAACAGGGTGCCGGCGAACAGGGGAGGGAAGAGGAAAAGGCAGGGGTAGTTTCGTAATAAAAATTTGACTCGTTCCCGACTCGAGTCAATATTACGAAATATATCTTAAAAAATATTAAAAAAATACCATAAAATATAATAATCCATTATAATTCAATTATTTTATTTTATGATATTTTTCTGTATTTTTATATTTTTTAGATTTATTTCGTAATATTAACACAAGTTAGGACCGAGTCAAGTTTTTATTACCAAACTACCCCTCTCAAAAAATATGAAAAAAATAGAATTAAAAACCATAAAATAAAATAATCTATTAGAATTAGATTATTTTATTTTAGGGTATTTTCCTATATTTTTTTAAATTTTTTAGGATTTATTTCGTAATATTAACTCAAATCGGGACCGAGTCAACATTTTATTTTAAAATATGAACAAAATAGGGTAACATACTATAAAATAAAATAATCCATTATAATTCGATTATTTTATTTTATAATATTTTCCTGTATTCTTTTTAATATTTTCGGTATTTATTTTGTAATATTGACTCGAGTCGGGACCGAGTCAAATTTTTATTATAAAAAATTAACCCCGCTACAAATTCAAGTCCCAACTGAGTCAAATTTTTATTATAAAAAATTAACCCCGCTACAAATTCAAGTCCCAACTCGAGTCCGGACCGAGTTGGGACTTGAATTTGTAGCGGGATAAATTTTTTATAATAAAAATTTGACTCGGTTCCGACTCGAGTCAATATTACAAAATAAATACCGAAAATATAAAAAAATACAGGAAAATATTATAAAATAAAATAATCGAATTATAATGGATTATTTTATTTTATAGTATGTTACCCTATTTTGTTCATATTTTAAAATAAAATGTTGACTTTGTCCCGACTGGAGTTAATATTACGAAATAAATCCTAAAAAATTTAAAAAATATAGGAAAATACCATAAAATAAAATAATCTAATTCTAATAGATTATTTTATTTTATGGTTTTTAATTCTATTTTTTTCATATTTTTTGAGAGGGGTAGTTTGGTAATAAAAACTTGACTCGGTCCTAACTTGTGTTAATATTACGAAATAAATCCCAAAAAATATTAAAAAATACAGAAAAATATCATAAAATAAAATAATTGAATTATAATGGATTATTATATTTTATGATATTTTTTTAATATTTTTTAAGATATATTTCGTAATATTGACTCGTGTCGGGAACGAGTCAAATTTTTATTACGAAACTACCCCTGCCTTTTCCTCTTCCCTCCCCTGTTTCGCCGGCACCCTGTTTTTCCCAACTCAGCCGATGGCCGGCCGCCCGCCGCCCGCCCATGCCGGCCAACGACGCCCCTCCCTTCTTGATTCCTTCCCGGGTGACCCAAGGTGGGCAGGACGAGTGGCGCGGCATGGGGGGGCGGCTGGGACGTGGAGGGCGGGGCGGCCGGGACGTGGAGGTCGCGGCGGGAGGGGACGTGGAGGGCGCGGCCGGAGGTGACGTGGAGGACGCCGGACTTGATGACGGTGGCGAGGCGGGGTCTGCCCACTAGTCGGAGCGGCGCGGCGCGGCGACGGGGCGGCGCGGCGACGGCGGGGCGGAGCGGCGCGGCGGCTGCCGGGGAAAGGCGGCAAAAAATTTTTTTTTGGAAGGGTGAGGGGAATTTCCAGCCGTTGGATTCAATCCAACGGCTGGAAAGATGCAGCACAGCCAAGATGGCTGTGCTGCATCACAGCCTCCTCATCCTCTATATATATATAGGGGTGTTGCAATGCGCTGCAACCTTTTTGCAGCGCATTGCCGCTGATGGTCCGTGGGCTGTTGGATGAAAATCCAACGGCCCACAGGCCTCAAGTCCACAGCTCAACCCACCTAACCTGTCCTACTCGTCCGCATGCCTGAACCCACCGCCGGCCCGACCTTGCCTGCCGCCCTGTGACCAACCACCCCCGTTGTGGCTTCCCCGGCAAGCGTCGCCGCCCGACCCCACCCTCTGCCCTGTGACCGACCCCCCCCCGCCCGCCCACCGTGGCTCCCCCGGACAGCCCCGCTCGCCCGACCCCGCCCACCGCCTTGCGACCGACCCCCCTGCGGCGGCTTCCCTGGCAAGCGCCACCTGCTCGACCCACGCCCACCGCCCTGCGCTCGGGCGGAGGGCGGGCGGGCCACAGTGGGGTGGTGGGGTTGGTCGGTCGCGATGGGGGCTTGGGCACAGGGCCGCGGGCAGGGTTGAGTGGGCGGCGCTTGCTAGGGAAGCCGAGGTGGGGGGGGGGGGGGTCGGTCGCAGGGCGGTGGGCGGGGTCGAGCAGGCTGCGCTGTCGGGTAGGCTGCGTTTGGGTGTGTGGGTGGGTCTGATGGGTTAGGGAAGTCGGGCGGGTGGCGGGCTTGGGTGTGCGGTCAGGTCGGATGGGTTAGGCGGGTCGAGCGGATCGGACGGTGGACTTGAGGCCCGTGGGCCATTGGATTTTTTCCAACGGCCCACGGTCCATGAGCTGCAATGCGATATAAAACGTTCTTGTATATGCATTATTATATATATATATATATATACACGAG
>JAURVB010001212.1:0-136056 GCA_033002965.1 Piper betle | reverse complement strand
ACAACAGAGTCTGTGCAGGCACAAATTTATTCCATCCCACCAAAAAGTCATGGGTTAACTGAAGAACCAGCTCGACATGAAATATTTTTGGTACCTCTCCAGTCGGCCCAGTATACTAGTTCTTATCCCTATGATATAGAATTCATGGATGACATAGACTTTTATTTACATATTGAACAACACAGAAGAAGGAAATTTCATCCTCACTGGACCAATTTTAACTTATTAGCAGAAGGTCGAACCATACAAATATATGGCCCAGGACACTGGAAGATGAGATGCCCATTCGCTAGTGAAGGACACCATATTAGTGAGGAAGATATTGTAGAAGGCATCTATCAGCATGGACATTATGTTTTCAATGCTCGCTTATATGCTGAGGAAGAAATGGAGGAAGAGGAAGAGGAAGATGAAGAGGATTATGAAGACCCTAATAACGATGCACAACCAGATGATCAGGTAGTGCCGAACCAGCCTGAGGCACAGTTACCTAATTATATGATGCAAGACAGGTATGCTAACCCTTCACACCAAGAAAGGAATTGGCGGAATTGGGAAGAGAATGAATCTAGCCAAGATGAAGACAGTAATGAATATCAAGACGCCCAAGATCCTAATGAGGCTGAAGACTCTCAGAATGAAGGAAGCAGCATGCAGACACCTAGGGTTCCCAGACAATATTTCAGGAATTTCTAAAAGGAAGAAAATTTGGACTATGTGGACAATCTATCACCAAGTAATATGGCATGATGTGGAGACATCATCACCAAGAAAAACTGATGACGTGGAGAATTCCTTACCAAGAAAAACTAGAATGACGTGGATAATTCCCCACCAAGAAATATATGTGGTTGTAAATTAAAAAAAAAATGATGTGTCAAAAAATGGTAGATGGATGTGAAAAGGAATATGATGTAAAAACCGGATATGTCCGGATTTATAAAGTTTCATTTAGAAGTTGAGTCGAATCCAAGTCTATAAAAAGGATTCATTGTGTGTTTGTAGAAGTAAGTGGTCGCAAGAAGAAATTCTTGGAGTCTACAAAAAAAGGTTTGGAGTTCAGTTTGTAATAGATCGTGCAGATCTAAAGAAATTGTAAGTTTGTAAAGTTTGTTTATAAAATAAGTGTGTTTATGTATTATTAGACTTCTTCTATGCTTTTATAAAGTTGCTTTATTATCATCAACACTAAGAGTAATTAAGCTAGCTGGAATTTCCCTGATAAAGGCCGCTGAGTCCAGGATATTGGCATTAAGGCAGGAGGCCGTTTAGCCGTTAAATCCAAAGGAACATGCCAAAAAGGGGAGTGAGTTAGTTAAATCCACTGTTAGTTTGAATTGATAAGAAGCAAGTTAATGATAAGCATAGAATTGATATTATTAGGAACGATTGTAATCATAGTTGTGGCAGTATTAGTATGCGTTAGCTGTTGAATGTATTTTACTATTGTTATAGCCAGAGACAGGACACAGTTGATAAGTTTGCACATACATAATCCTATAGTTAGTTTAACTATAATACTATTAGGGACACTAATACTTTCAATATATTTCGTAGTCTTTTGTATAATCTTTAAGAAAATTATAAACTTAAAGTTCTAAAAGGTTGGTTAAAAAAGAAAAAAGAAAAAAAAAGAGTAATAGAAAAATCTTAGATTTTGAGACACGTCGAAAAAAGTGCCCCTCTCCCACGACCCCTCTCCAATATTACAAAATAAATTATATATATATATAATTATATATATATATATATATATAATTTTGTAATAAAAACTTAACTCACTCTTAGCAAGAGTCAAGTTTTTATTAGAAATTTTTATATTTTTTAAATTTATTTTGTAATATTAACTCTAGTCAGAAGCAAGTAAATTTTTTATTACGAAATTATTTTATATATTTTAAAATTTTATTTTGTAATATTGACTCGAGTCGGGATGAGTCAAGTTTTTATTATGAAATAAAATTTTAAAAAATAAACTAATTCTGTCAATTTAAAAAATAAATTTATTTCGTAATATTGACTCTAGTCGGTAGTAAGTCAAGTTTTTATTATGAAATTATTTTATATATTTTTTAAATTTTATTTCTTAATATTGATTCAAATTGGGAACGAGTTAAGTTTTTATGATAAAATTATTACATATATATTTTTTAAAATTTATTTCATAATATTGATTACAGTTTGGACCGAGTCAAGTTTTTATTACGAAACTACCCATGCCTATTTCCTTTTACACTCAAGTTAATATTCTGAAATACATCTTGAAAAATATGAAAAAAGATTAAAATACCATAAAATAAAGTAATCCATTATAACTTGATTATTTTATTTTATGATATTTTACTATATTTGTTTTATTTTTTTGTGATATATTTCGTAATATTGACTCAAGTGAGGAGCGGTTAAGTTTTTATTACAAATTGCCATTGAGTGGTGGGGGAGAAAACATGGTTGGTGAAGAAAAATGAAACAATGGTAATTTTGTAATAAAAACTTGACTCGCTCCTGATTAAAATCAATATTATAAAATATATCCCAAAAAATATAAAAAAATATATTAAAATACCATAAAATAAATTAATCGACTTCTAATGGTTTATTTTATTTTATGGTATTTTACTTTATTTTTTTCAAATTGTTCGAGATGTATTTCGTAATATTGACACGAGTCAGGAGCGAGTCAAAGTTTTTATTACGAAATTATATTTTTTAAAAAATATTTCATAATATTAATTCGAGTTGGGGAGAAGTCAAATTTTTATTACCAAATTATTTTATTTTATTTTTTAAATTCATTTGGTAGTATTTATTCAAAGTGGGGAGCGAGTTAAATGTTTATTACAAAATTGTCATTGCCTTTTCCTTCCCCCTCTGTTTTGCCGCTACCGCCCCACCACCGGCGACCTCACCGCCCGTCGCTTGCTGCCCTCCCAACTCTTCCCCAAGCCTAGACGGCGTACGCCCAAGGTCGCCGTGCAACACAGCCAAGCGGCCCCTCTGTCTGGATCTCATCGACGATCGAGCGGATCTCACTGTCACCTCTGAGGGAGAGGGGGACGAGGAGGCTGTCGACGTTGGTGGCAACAGCGTCAGTGGTGGAGACAGAGCGAATCTTGAGGCAAGCAAACAGAGGAACCTCTGTTTATGGCTAATACGGGCCGTCAGCGGATCTTGAGGCAAGCTGGCGGCGGGCAGCGAAGGGGTTTGAGGGGCAGCAATTTTCTGCGAGCCCCCAGCCGTGCAACATGCAGCGTGCAGGGGTGATGTAATCCTGGCGGGAAACAGAGGAAGCGGGAAACAAACGGTTGGAATCAGAGGGAGCGGGAAACAAACAGAGGAAGCTGGTTGTGTTTTATTTTTGTGGTGGGTTTTGATTCTAGCAGTTGTATTGAATCCAACCATTGGAATCAAACAGGCTGTGCTGCAGGAAACTTATTTCCTATATATATATATATATATTTGTAACGAACCTCTTTCTTTAAAAAAAAAAATGTAACAAACCTCTTTTGTATATTACTTATAATATGAGCTGTAAAACTCAACTCTAGATTAGCTGGCGATGAATAATCTTTTATTAAAAAGACATACTTGTATACAAAAAAAATGGGCATATTTTTATCAAAGTATGTAAAATTTATTCTGAATATTCAGGTATATCTCTATCTTAATATTCTAGACCTCCAAAAACTAATGGAATCTTTATGTGGGGAGAGAAATCTCCACGAGTGACTTAAATAATTTTGGGGCTACATAGTGAAATGGACCAAGAATTAATAGGTGTACAAAAAAAAAAAAAACCTACCGCACTTCACTGATAAGTAATAAATTTCAGACGAGTTAAATATGACGGCTATATATTTTTCATATTTTTTCTCCTTTATTTTTAGGTAAACAAGAATATTGCAAATATATGTATTGGATTTAGCTTAGTCAGAGTAAGTAATTTGTGTCAGAGTTGCTAATCAAATATCAAATATGATAGCTCAGACGTTACCATTCCGGCATCTTATTATGAACAGGTGGGCCATGAGTTTAATCGACAGGTTCAAATGACCTTATTATTAGACTAGTAAAATTAATTTAAAGTCTTGTTAACTATGTGTATCCAAGCACGTACGTATTACGATCTGTGCAAAAATTTGGCAGGTCCATTACCAGATGTACCGTATGAGCCCATTTAATAGTCAGGCCCATAGACTCCCAAAAAGCCCAACCAATTAAATGGTATACTTATAAAGGAATATGACATTCGATTAAGGCAATTGATGAGGATATTAAAAGTAAAAAAATATGCATATTTTTAAATGCGAATTGCTCTTTTTCATAAAAGCCAAAAAACTAAAAGAATGATATTAAAAAGTCTATCATACTAACCGAATGAGCGGAGAGATCCTGAAGTCAACCGAAGTTCCCCGTACACTAACTCACCAATAGACAAAATGCTCAATTCTATCACACCGATTAAAAGGCGAAAAACAAAATACGATGTTGTAGAATATCCATTGCATATAAGCTGTGAAAAGCAACAGCAAGTTTTATGTATATATATTTTTGTTTTTTAAAAAAAAACGAACGTTCTTGCTGTCATTCGGTTTAAAAAGCCTTGCTCGGACACGAATTTGCAAGATAATGGGGAGTGTACAACTTGAGGTCAAGGGCAAGTGCTTGTATGCTCTACAAGTACCCTATATACATGCAAATACAACGATTCCCGATTTGTAATTTTCCTCAATTAATCTGATTAGCGGTCATGAACACGGAAGTCTCCTCTTTCCTTCCACTGTATAGTATATAAATGAAGGACAGCATGAGTTCCACGGTGTTATGCAGCACACCAGTGGCAATGGGCATACAGGGGCACGCCCATCACAACACTAGCCAATAAACTGTAAAAGTAGTCACTCGTCCGTTAGTAAAATATTGTAAGCGGCTGTGTGAAGGACCGGCTATTAAATGAATACTTCTGGCTTTCCAAATGGGGATTTAGTCTTTGACGTGCTGCTTCCATTTACTTAAACTTGACTTAGATATGAATGTATATCGATATGAAAATGTTTCTTGTCTTGGAACCTTGAAGTTCGGATGTTGCCCAGGTTGGCAAGTGCGACGGTAGTAGCACCTTGATATGTCTTCTTGCACCATTTTACAATTATATCATTTCTGTTTTTGGCTCATTAAAAGTCCTTTCCAAGGTCAGATTTGCGTATTGAAATTAATCTAACCTACTGTCGTTTTGTTTTGTTTTTTATTGTATTGTCATTTGTAATTATTTTGTTAGAGAGAGAGCAAATGGGTGTTGAAACCTAAGGTAGAAAACATACAAACAAAAAAGGTGCATACATAAAACGTAAATCGTTGCACATATGTTGACAAAATTGAACATTTCATCTCGGGAAGATCAGTTAAAGTTTCATGGTACATGCATACAAAGTTGGATTCACGTATTACTCAGTTAGCAAGCCACCAACTTTAATGAAGTATTATGTGATGTATGCCTGGGAAACAAAAAATATGTGATGTATTAAGTTTACTTCTTTTTTTCTTCCAAGTCAGAATTTTGACTTTTAGTTGAAGTACCCACATTTTTTTCCATTTCTTCTTATGTTTTTTAAATGTTTATTTTATATTTTAATGACAAATAATTGAATAACTTTAGTTTCTTAAGACACAAGTATAATTAGGTACTTCTGACTGGATAATTAATATATATATATTAATTATTAAAATGTAAAAGGGCACTTGAAAAAAGCCCAATGTTTTTTTATTATAATTGTTATTTGAGAAAAATAATAATAATTATTATAATTATTATTTGGAAAAAATAGATATTATTATAATTATTATTTGGAAAAAAATATAATTATATTTATTATTTTAAAGACAATTAAATTCCCAACTCCACTTTAGGTATTCCCAAAACTGCCGACATGGGTTCGTCGGTGTCATCAACTCTGCGGGCCGCGTGCGTGCATCAGACCGACATCTCCGGCGACACGGCGGCGCCGGCGCCGGAGTTGGCCACCACCGACTTCTTCGGCGACATCCCCGGACCAGTATTCGACTCCGGCGATTTCCGCCGCCGTCGACGAGGACTTCGATTCGACCACGAACTCGTCTCTCTCTAGAAGCTCCGGCAACGAGGAGGTCCCCGGTGGGGTTGGGCTTGCCAGCGTGGGAGGGTGACGGCGGAAGGCAGGGCGGCGGCCGGGTGGGAGGGGCGGCGGCGCCGACGCATCGGAATGTGAAGGAGAGTCCGCTTAGTTCCGATGCAATCTTCAAGCAGGTTGGGCTCCTTCTTATGGCCACTTTCTTGTTGTCTTGTTTTTTGGTTCTTGTTGTCTTGTTGTCTTGCGAACACAGGCAAATAATAATCCTTCACATAAAGAAGATCCTCCATCTTCCCTTTCCACACATGGTAGTTGGAGCCATTCAACGTTACCATCCGACTTGTGTTACCCTCCATGATTTGAACTAGGCACACAGACTACAACCACCGCTCTGATACCAGTTTGTAGATAAAAAAAATCTTCTTTCCAATCGAAGGACAGCAAGGATAGCAAGTTCCCCACTCACAAATCCTCACCTCACAACCCTCACACCAGCCCCCTGGCTGGACGTGGTTACAAGCTAAATAGCAATCATGTTGTGAGTACAAGGGAGCATTACCTCAATCCAGGACAGCACTCCTTGGAGCCTTGAACAGCAGATCCAACGTCGCAAGTCCGTCGCCCAGGCCGCCGCCAAGTCCAGCGGCCACCTTAGCTCGGTCTCCAACTCCAACAACGACGAGCAGGGCTCGTCCTCCACCGCAAACAGCAGGGCTCGTCCTCCAAACAGCAGGGCTCGTCCTCCACCACAGCAGGGCTCGTCCTCCACCGCAAACAGCAGGAACAACCTCCAGCAGCTGGAACCCCTCCTCTCCACTTGCTGCCTCTCCTTTCTTCCTTTGATGCTTAACTACAAACCGAACAGGAACTGCATCCAGGCGGACTCGCCGGAGGGAAGAAGAAAGGATGGGGAGGAAGGTGGCCTGGCCCTTGCACACACTCCCGGTCTCCCGTAAATGGAGAGGTGATCGTCTTTGAGAAGCTTGGAAGGGGGCCGCTACAAGCAGTCCAGAGGAGAAGATCTTCTCATGCCCAGCATCCTTCCTCCCGGTGCTCCAAGGGTTTTCAAGTTTTTTTTCACGTGTGGGCTTACAACCCACTAATGCCTAAGCCCACCAATTGGGCTGGCACACCAACAAACTCCCCCTCCAGCTCAAGTGGTGGGCTCTGACAAGCCCGCTCTTCGCCGACAAGCTTCAAGCTTCTCCTTCGGCAAAGTCTTGGTCAACATATCCGAACCATTCTCACTGGTGTGTACCTTGGCTAAGTGCAACTGCTTTGTCTCAAGCAAATCTCTAATCCAATGATACCTCACGTCGATATGTTTCGACCTTGAATGAAACGATGAGTTCTTGGAGAGGTGGATAGCGCTCTGGCTATCGCTGAACACAACATACTTGTCTTGGCGCAAACCTAATTCATCAAGGAATCTTCTCATCCACAAAGCCTCCTTGCAACCCTCAGTAATTGCAATATACTCGGCTTCTGTGGTAGATAGCGCCACACACTTTTGCAGCTTTGATTGCCACGACACGGCCCCCCTGCAAAAGTCATCAAGAATCCTGAAACGGACTTCCTGGAATCAACATCACCTGCCATGTCTGAATCGGTGTACCCAACTAGCAAAGGTTCACTACTACCGAAACGTAAACAAACCCTGGAAGTACCTCGGAGATATCTCAATATCCACTTCACTGCTTCCCAATGTTCTTTGCCAGGATTGGAGAGGAAACGACTGACTACTCCAACGGAATGAGCAATATCAGGCCTGGTGCAAACCATGGCATACATCAAACTGCCAACTGCGGACGCATACGGAACTCGACTCATGTCCGCCTTATCTTTATCACTTGTGGGGCATTGCTCCGAATTGAGCTTGAAGTGACCTGCAAGTGGAGAGCACACAGATTTGGCCTTGCTCATATTGAACTTCTCTAAAACCTTCTCAATGTAGTCTTCCTGAGACAACCATAGTTTCCCATTCTTTCTATCACGAGAGATCTTCATACCGAGTATCTTCTTCGCCGCTCCTAAGTCTTTCATCGCAAAAGACTCGCTCAACTCTCCCTTCAACTCAGCAATCTTGCTAGTATCATGGCCTATAATCAACATATCGTCGACATACAAGAGAAGAATAATGAAATCATCATTTGAATACCTCTTGACGAACACACAATGGTCTGACGATGTCCGGCTGTACCCACGACTCACCATGAAAGAGTCGAACTTCCTGTACCACTGCCGCGGAGCTTGTTTCAAGCCATACAAGCTCTTCTTCAACTTGCAAACAAGCTGCTCTTTCCCTCTGACTTTGAATCCCTCGGGCTGCTCCATGTAAATTTCTTCGTCTAAGTCTCCGTGAAGAAATGCAGTTTTTACATCAAGTTGCTCGATCTCCAGGTTCAGGCAGGCCGCTAAACCAAGGGCAACTCGGATCGAGGGCATCTTCACCACTGGCGAGAATATTTCTTCAAAGTCGATTCCCTTCTTCTGACCGTACCCTTTCACAACCAACCGTGCCTTGAATCGTGGCTGCGAGCTAGCATTTTCGATCTTCAACCTGTAGACCCATCTATTCTTGAGAGCTTTTTGCCTTGCGGTAACTTCACCAAGTCATAAGTGTGGTTCTCGCGAAGAGACTCCATCTCCTCCTCCATGGCTTTCAACCACTGCTTCTTCTCATCAACTGAGGTCGCCTCTTGGTAAGTTTCCGGCTCTCCGACATCGGTGAGCATCACATACTCATCTGAAGAGTATCTCGTAGACGGAAAACGTTCTCTAGTGGATCTTCTCAAAAAGGTTCTTCTGGTGACTCGTGAATCTCTTCTTCAACTTCATTAGTTGGCTCGACATCATCAACTGTAGGGAAATCACCATTTGCGGGACCGGTAATATCCTCCGGAGCCGCTCCCCCTTGATCGGGATACACTACAGGTGTAGGGACTGGATCTAAATCGATCAGATCGTCGCTGTACTGCTCTTCCATCTCCGCCTTATCAATGTCTTTGATACCATGGTCTTCCACGAACACTGCATCTCGGCTTCTGACAAGCTTTCTCTGCACCGGGTCGTAGAACCTATAACCAAACTCATCGAGACCATAACCGATGAACACACACGGCCTTGTCTTCACATCGAGCTTCGATCGCTCATCTTTCGGAATGTGAACAAAGGCCTTACAACCAAAGACACGCAGATGACTGTACGAAGCTTCCTTTCCCGACCACATCCTATCCGGAACCTCAAAACCTAACGGAACACACGGTGTGAGATTCAAAACATGTACCACTGTACTCAAAGCTTCACCCCAGAAGCACCTCGGCAACTGTGACTGTGAAAGCAAACATCTCACTCTCTCAACTAGTGTTCGGTTCATCCTCTCAGCTAAGCCATTCAACTGAGGAGTCTTTGGAGGTGTCTTTTGATGTCGAATGCCCTGTTGCCTACAATACTCATCAAACGGGCCGCAATACTCCCCTCCATTATCTGTTCGGATACACTTGAGCTTCACACCTGTACATCTTTCCACGCGGGCATGAAACTGTTTGAAGACGTCTACAACTTGATCTTTTGACTTCAACATGTACACCCAAATCTTCCTTGAATGATCATCGATAAAAGTCACAAAGTACAAGGCACCACTAAGTGTTCTCGTCTTCATCGGACCACACACATCAGAATGAACCATATCCAGAATACCCGGCTTGCGAGGGTGGGGAACTCTCTTGAAGGAAACTCTCGTTTGCTTACCTGCTAAGCAATGAACACAGCGCTTCAAACAACCATTCTTCATACCTGAGAGGAGATTCTTCTTGGCCAACACCATTAGGCCTTTCTCGCTCATATGGCTAAGCCGGTTGTGCCAGAGTTCTGCAATGCCTTCATCATCCACCGTATTAATCGTGGAAACCGCGATCTTCACATTCATCACGTATAGTGAGGAACACTTCTGTCCTCTCGCCACAATCAAAGAGCCTTTGGTGAGTTTACACTTCCCGTCACAAAAAGTGCTACAATACCCTTCGTCGTCGAGCTTGCCAGTGGAGATCAAATTCATGCGGATGTCGGGGATGTGCTTTACACCTTTCAAGACTAAGGTGCTTCCGCTCTCGGTCTCCAAGTGCACATCTCCCATACCAATGGCCTTAACAACGCCATCGTTACCCATCCTAACACTTCCACAGTCACCGGGAGTGTAGGATTTAAAGAAATCCCTCCGCGAAGTAGCGTGAATCGAAGCACCGCTATCGATCACCCAACTGGTCTCCTGACAAGCGACATTAACGGCATCGGCATCATACATCACTAGGAACTCATCTGTGGCTGCTGTCACGACCTTGTCTCCTTTTTCCCCATCACCGGTATTCTTCTCTTTTCCCTTGTCATTTTTGTTCTCCCTAAGAAACTTGCGACAAAATCTCTTGATGTGGCCCTTCTTGCCGCAGTGATGACACTCAATATTGGCGTACCTGCCGGTCTTGCTCTTACTTCGGCTTCTATCTTTCGGACCCTTACTCTGACTCCTCCCCCTGTTGTCGGTGACCAAGACATCTGACTGTGAAGAGGACCCTGTCGACTTTCTTCTCATCTCTTCGTTCAAAACACTGCTCTTGACTACATCCATCTCCAACACACCATCTGGAGCCGAGTTCGATAACGACATTCTGAATGTCTCCCACGAGTCCGGTAAAGTACCAAGAAGCATCAACCCTTGAACCTCTGTATCAAACTTGATTTTCATTCCAGCTAACTGATTGATGATCCCCTGGAATGTGTTCAAGTGGTCTGTCATCGCTTTCCCATTCTGGTACTTCAAACCAAGAAGCTGCTTGATCAAGTACAACTTGTTGTTGCCGGTCTTCCGAGCGTACAACTCCTCGAGCTTATTCCATAAGCTCTTTGCGTTCTTTTCTTCACTGACGTGGTTGAGGACGTTATCATCTACCCACTGTCGAATGTAGCCACACACCTGGCGATGAACTAATTCCCATTCGACGTCCGACTTATCAGCCGGCTTCGCTCCAGCGAACACAGGCAAATAATAATCCTTCACATAAAGAAGATCCTCCATCTTCCCTTTCCACACATGGTAGTTGGAGCCATTCAACGTTACCATCCGACTTGTGTTACCCTCCATGATTTGAACTAGGCACACAGACTACAACCACCGCTCTGATACCAGTTTGTAGATAAAAAAAATCTTCTTTCCAATCGAAGGACAGCAAGGATAGCAAGTTCCCCACTCACAAATCCTCACCTCACAACCCTCACACCAGCCCCCTGGCTGGACGTGGTTACAAGCTAAATAGCAATCATGTTGTGAGTACAAGGGAGCATTACCTCAATCCAGGACAGCACTCCTTGGAGCCTTGAACAGCAGATCCAACGTCGCAAGTCCGTCGCCCAGGCCGCCGCCAAGTCCAGCGGCCACCTTAGCTCGGTCTCCAACTCCAACAACGACGAGCAGGGCTCGTCCTCCACCGCAAACAGCAGGGCTCGTCCTCCAAACAGCAGGGCTCGTCCTCCACCACAGCAGGGCTCGTCCTCCACCGCAAACAGCAGGAACAACCTCCAGCAGCTGGAACCCCTCCTCTCCACTTGCTGCCTCTCCTTTCTTCCTTTGATGCTTAACTACAAACCGAACAGGAACTGCATCCAGGCGGACTCGCCGGAGGGAAGAAGAAAGGATGGGGAGGAAGGTGGCCTGGCCCTTGCACACACTCCCGGTCTCCCGTAAATGGAGAGGTGATCGTCTTTGAGAAGCTTGGAAGGGGGCCGCTACAAGCAGTCCAGAGGAGAAGATCTTCTCATGCCCAGCATCCTTCCTCCCGGTGCTCCAAGGGTTTTCAAGTTTTTTTTTCACGTGTGGGCTTACAACCCACTAATGCCTAAGCCCACCAATTGGGCTGGCACACCAACAGTTGAGGTAAAGATGCTATCATTCGTTTTTTGGAAATTGAATAGTCTTGCTTTCATGAACATTAGATGCTTCTTGGGGATTTTTCGTTTGTTTGGTATGTCAAGGTTGCTTCTTTTTTATTGCTAAGTTATTGTTGACTTCAACATTAATGTAGTACGGATCAAAGTCAGGAAATTTGTTTTCTTTTTATTTTTTTCGACATACAGTTGCCAGACATACTTGGCGAACATTGTTATGCTTTTTTACGTGTTTACTGCTGGCAATCATGATTATGACAATGTGCAACCAATGGTGGTGGAATGTTGAAAGTGATTCTATGCTGAATGCTTGTAGTTGTGAGCATATTTTATTGGTATCTTAGAAGTTAGAAGGCTGCTATGGTTGAGGTAATACCTGCTTGGAAGTTTTTCAAGTGGTGTACAGTAACAATTGCGGTATTCGGTGGTTATGCGAATGACTCTGTCATTTGTTACCTTTGATCTTTGAAAATATCTGGTTTCGATGTGTATTGAACTTTTTGTTGAGTTATAGTATTGAATTCTAGCAAAAATTTATTGCAGAGCCATGCAGCTCTTTTTAACTTATCCATTGTAGTTCTGGTTGCTGTGAACAGCAGGCTAATAATAGAAAATTTGATGAAGGTTTGTACTTTCTTGCGCGTCTTGCATTCATATGTTTTGTTTTGGGATCGATATTTTTGACATTTTCGCAATTCTTGCAGTATGGCTTGTTGATTGGATGAGGATTTTGGGTTAGCTCAAAAACAGAGTGCTTGGCCTTTATTTATGTGCTGGTAAAGATACATTAACGGATTATTATGTAGTGGATTTGTACATCTTTTGTGCTAGAATTTCTTAACTGACTCTGTTTTTTTACATCTTCTAGTCTCACACTGCAAGTCTTATTTCTCTGCTTTCCTTGTTGAAAAATTGGCATAGCACAAACTCATACCAAGTTTAGTAATTGATATTATTTAATGACTTTACTTAATCTAAATTTATCACGATGAAGCATGAGAAAATCTAATAAAGCTTTCTGGAGTAGTGCAACCACATCATTCTATATTTTGCCTTTATAAAGCATAATACCATAAAAAAAGGTTTCACATGGATTTTATTTGGTAGTTATCTTGGTGAACTTTGTATGAACCTAATTTATCAGGAAAAGAAAAGAAAAGAAAAACTAGACCATCATGCATCATTGTGGCCCGTGTTCAAGGTTTGCTATATTGGATTTTGGTTTCGTTTCGGATGTGTTGGATTTTGGTTTCATTTTTGTGAGATCGGCTGAGATCTAGGAGATATATTGGAGATATGTTGGTAATTTCCAGACAAATTGTTGATTCTAATAAATATATTATTATAAGATAGAGGTAATCATTCTATAGTTGTTAAATGTGTAAACATTCAAATATGATAAATTTGCATAAAGAACATAGTTAATGAACAATAATTGCACATTTAACTAACATAATTACTGTTTATATAGTTAATATAAGTAAATTAATATTAATAAGCTAATAGTAATATATTAAGCAAGATATTTATAAAAAAATCTACTTAACACATTAAAGGTTAACTAGCACAACATTTAATAAGTTAAAATAATTAATTGATCAAAAAATGTAAAGGCTAACAAATAAGGAATAGGCTAAGGAATTATTATAGTAGTAATCAAAGTTTAATTGGGTTGGGTGCAAACATAGGGGGCTAACATGGTCTAAGAAAATAATGAGTTCACTAACTAATCTAATATGGATGGGTTAAACCTCAAACTAGAATTGATACACTGATGGAAAAACCATGGACGGGAGTGGTAGCAACATTGAGCAGCAGGCGATGGCAGTGTGGGTGAGCAGAAAGGAGCGGCAAATATTGGGCAATATTTTTGTCGGATATTGGCTATATTGTCGAAATTGATTTCGCTGGTGGATTTTGTATTGGCAAGCTATTCGGCAGATATTCTGCCGATATGGCAAACCATGCCCGTTTATATTCTTTGTTCTTGTAATAGACTAAATGGGTATTATCTTTTGATAGTAAATACTTGGCCTAAAGGTTTGTTTATTGGGATATTGTGAAAGCTTCTTGTGCCTTATGTCATTGCTTTGAAGATGCTGGTTGTCTACGTAATATTTCCTAATTTTGAGCTGAAAATATTTGGCCATAACATGATTCATTTTCGTTGTAGGTGGTAGTATTATTGCATGTAGTGATTACTACTACAGCAATCTTATATCCGGCATTTGTGATTTTCAGGTCAGGTCCTTCTCCCTAAAGACTAACTGATTTTGGTAGTGTTTTTTATTTTACTGGCAAAATTGGTGGAATTTATGTTTGTTTGTTATGGCCAACTTTTGGTTTTGAATGTTTATCCTTTTAAATTGTCGGTTCCAAACTGAAAAAGAACAAAATCATTGACCATCATCTTTTTCTTAAGGACTTTTGGATATAACTGCTCAAGTGCTTTCCTAGAGTTATTGTTCTTCGTTTATTTTCTATATTGTTCTTATTTTGTATCTTGTTTCCCCTTCAAAGAGTTTGAAATGAAACTTTTTACCTTATAAAAAAAAATGTGAGAATAGATAATAGACTTAATGGAGGAGAGCTTATACAACAGACTTAATGAAGGCTAAAAACAATTGAAAATCAACTATCCAAGTGAATGTGGCTGTAATTATTTTTTTGGATAGTGTGAGAATTAGGATCTTTGTCCACGTCTACTATATAGAAACTGGTAGATGAAAAGATTTTTCCATTTATTTTTTGGATAGTGTGAGAATTAGGATCTTTGTCCACGTCCACTATATAGAAACTGGTAGACGAAAAGATTTTTCCATTTATCTAAGTGTTTGGCCCCATATAATTGTTTCTGCTAGTAATCACTGTTGTACAAGGCTACCAATAACGGTAAAAAGATGATAAAAGTTGCATTTGCATGATCAGTTTTATTGGGTTATACTGGCAGTTGAAAGATCTAATCAGAGTCTTAATAAATAATTTTCCCACAGGTGTGATTCTACTGTTTTTCAGGCCTCCCGCTAATGCTTGTAGCTTGTATTGTTTGGTTGAAGCTGGTCTCTTATGCACATACCAATTATGACATGAGAGCTGTTATAAAGCCCAATAAAAAGGTAAGTGTAGTTCATGGCCTTCTTTTTGGAACGAGAAGAAACTTAAGTGAGATCCAAAATCCAACATAAATACTGGATTGCATTCATGTCAAAATTGGTAATTTGTGCATACTTACACATTGTAACAATGTTTAGCATTCAATTGCTCAATGGAGGAATTTAGCCAATGTGTTTAATGCTCAATTGCTTTATTGAGGAGTTTCTTTCTGTTAAGAATTTATATATAGTTCTATCATGTTTTAGTGAGACGAGAGATAGGAAAATTGACTCGCATGTGTTATGAGCGGGCGCATGTGCCAATCAAAGCGGGCTCTGGATTAGTGAGAGGCTTGCTCCATTTTCGATGGATCTTGACAACTCCCATTTTGAGTCCTTCACACGAAAAAATGTGGAGGTTTACGGGTACTGTTTAGTACAGCACACATTCGGACTTGTGGTTCAAAGGGTATTAAAGGCGACTGCCTAAGAGTACTCGACTTTTGTACTTAAGGCTAGGAGAATTATGAAGGAAATGAGAAGGTTTACGATATACTGGTAGTCCCAAGGGACAAAAAAAATACTGAGAAATGTATCAAACCAGTTAGTTCGGGATGCTATCAGGTTTGCAGTCCGATGGCTCCTCAATAACTACCCTTAGGAATGTTCGCAAGAAAAATATAAATACTTTTATTCAAAATGTGAGTCAATTTTTATTTGTCAGTTTGCTATGTAGTTATATTTTTGGACTAGGAACACTCGTTACTAACGTTTATTTTATATATATGTAGGTGAGGATTAAATACCGGATACATTGGCTTAGATGGAGGAGCAATGACTTACCTTGCACACACACACGCACGCTTGCTAACCAAATGTTTGTTTTGGTTGTTTGATTTATTTTGTTGTGCTATTATGAAAATGAAATACTTTTGATGAAGATTTTGGTATATAGAAATGGATAGTAATAACAAGATCTAAAATATATATTAGTGTGCAAATTCAATGATAAAGGTGGAAATGTGAATAGTATGAATACTTCCGTCGAGACCTAAAATGTTTTGATGCGGCCAAATTAAATGTATATGTGAAAAATATGGTGCAATAAATGTATTTGGATTCATATACTTATACATGTTGATTTGACAAGATGGTCTATAATTGTACTTTTATGAGAGATTTTGCCCATTTTATTTTAGAAATTATATTAATTTTATGCTCATTATTTTTTGTATGAATTGGTTGTTATATCGTCAATGTAGTAGCATGTTAGGGTTTCATGTATTCATTCATATATAGTGATTGTTATTTTCCATTTTAAGACGCTGAAAGTAGATTTATTCGGGACCCGTGATGTTCTGATTCTATTCGTGAGTGAGCCAGACTCGGGGTGTCTTCATAGGCATACCTTGCAGAAATCTCAAAATGTGGCATAATGTTCCAACGAAGTTATTTTCTAGAGTCATACTGATAATATACATTGTTTGTGGTACTCCTGACTCCTGATTATTGCTTATTGTGTTTAATTATGTGAAATTCATGTCACTCTTACTGCTACAGGTTCCGTTGGTTGTCTTGACTAATTTCCTGCAGAATAGATTTAAGAATTCAATGGTAGGTCTTGTTCCTATTTATTTTATACACATTTGTCAAAAAGTATAGAATACCAACGGGTTAGCGTGTCTGAGTGTTGATGACATCCCTTGTTTTGGCAGGTGGGGAACATGATCTTTTGGTTGTTCTTTTGCATTCTTGGGCAACCAGCGTGCGTGCTTCTCTATTACCATGATTTAATGAATCAGAAAGGGCAGAATCAACTTCTTCTCTGAAGGTCCCGACTGAAATGATGTGTGAATTACAGTGTTTCTTCCAGCAGCGTAGATATTCCTTCCCCTCATCAAATTATAAGGGTGAAGTGGAAGTGGCCGCCCTGGCAATCATGCATGGATACCATTAAGGATACCGTAGGGAGCTGTCAAATTCCTAGTTCAAAATTAACATAGAGCATCCCATAAAAACATTTCTTGCTAGCTGATGTGCATTGACAGTCAGCAATTTTGAGTTCATAGAGCTGAATTGTGTGTGTGTGCATATTTCTTGAAAACGGATGTTAGTTCCTGTTAATGAGCACAAGGGTGGTGTGCCCCACATAACTACTACTCGTTTCTTTTCTTTATCTCCTAAAAGTCCTGTCCTGTATAAAAGAAAGACTATACGTAACAAAGGTTTTTCAATCAGAGAGCTTGCAACATTGAAGTACATGGATTGGGGCTACATTGAGAAGCACCACAATTGCAATTGCACAAAGTATGTGGTAAATCAACTTGGTATTATAAACAGTGGAATTAGATGATGAGGTTCGAGGGCCAAGCTTTAAATTCATTTAGAAGATGTGAGAGTACACTCAGCAATCCCTGTATGTGCAAATATTCAACGGAATCGTGCTCGAACATTACACCTGTTTTCGCACACTATTGGTAGAACTTGGAAGTTGTCATCTTATTTTTCGGTGACTTTTCAAATGACCTTCCAAAATCCGATGCGGATAACTCGGCCGCTGCTGCCATCAACACGCACATGGAGAGGACCTGCTTGTCCTCCTCATCCTCGGGGCCGGCCAGTTGATCGAGCAGAGATGGCACCGACACTTTTTTCTAATTTACAACGTTTTAACCCAGGTAGCTTAAAATTCAGATCGTAACATGGTATCGATAACATTCCTGTAGGTTTATATTCTTCATATAAATTGATGTACATAAAAAATGGAGCAGCGAGAAAGAAGTAGTCGGTGTCCTACTTGGTTTCTGGGAGGAATGAACAAAACTGGTCAGTGTCCCAGTTAACTTCTACCAAGAAGAAGCTGACACCTTCTAGTTCATATTGTCTAGGGTGTGGGAGACCTTCGACGGGGAGATCGAACAAACAAAGAGTAATGCTTCCCAAGAACCTACTATCCATCTCTAGTACTAGTACTAGTACTACTACGCTAGTTCTACAATCAACCAGAAACAGAGTGTCGTACCCAAATGCTTGATCAATTCCTTGTCATTGCTTTAGATTCCACCGAAACAAAGCAGCCTTTGTGAGGAAAGAGATTAATTTATAGATTAAAGCTTAAATGAGAGAAAGATAGAGAGAGAGAGAGAGAACAATTCTGGCACTCAATCATTAGAACAATTCTTCGTCAAGAACAAATTCAAGAGAAAAAAAGTAGTTTGCAGGGATTTCTATTTGCCAAAAGCTCCAAATTTCGAGCTATTTTTACCTTCCAAAATCAAAACACACGTAACAAGACACGACAATAATAAAAATTTACAAACCAAGAACACGATCATCATCGGATAAACACATATAGTCCAGTGATCTTCTTTGATTTCTGGGTAAAGTATCTCTGTCACATCAGGTTTGAGGGATATATAATCACTAACATATAGGATGATGATGAAAATGATGATCATTGTTATCTTTATTACCAGTGGCCATAAACAACCTGGGTATATCTGTCCTTGAGCCATCTGAAGCTCCTCCTCAGAGAGCCCTTCATCTTCCCCTCCACGGCGTACACCTTGTAGCCAGCCACCCTCTTCTTCCGCTGCAGCTCAGGGTCGCTAAAGCTCCAACCTTTCTTGGACGAAGACCCGCCTCCGGTCTTGCCCGGCTTGAACTTCACCTCCTTGGTCGGCGACATCTGGGAGGGGGCTGGGACGAGGCGTAGGAGGCGCTGTAGCACCTCAGATCCTGCATGCCGGGGCCCGGCGGGATGTTGGTGCCGTACACCACCACCTGCGACCTCCCCTCGCCGTAGGACCTGGATCGGTAGTCCATGGCGGCGAGGTGAAGGAGAAAGCTGTAGAAGAAGAAGTAGTGAAAATGGGAGCTTTTTTGGTCCTTTTATATTTTTATGTCTGACCTTTTTTTTTTTTACTATAAATAAATTCTTTTTTCTGGGATGTGAGTTTAAAATTTTAATTTATTTGTGCTGTAACATATTTGTTACCAAAAATTCTTAATTAATAAATCAGGAATAAATTTCGAAACAAAACAAGACGAGACTTTAATATTTCCATCTAAAAAACTGATTTTAGACACTTGGTAATTTTATATTTTTGTTTTTTTTTTAAAAATTCCATGTACATATTGAATAATAAAAAGTGGGATTGATAGAATATTACTGATTTAAGATGAGGCACAAACTTTTATATATATTTAACTATTATGATAACCGTGTGGTGGGCAAATTTTACATTTAAAGTATTTTGATTATGTTTAATTTTTTTTAATTAAAAAGAAAATTATTCCAACTTCCCACTAAGTAACTTTTCATGAAAAACATATAGCAAATTATAATAATTTTTCAATTTTTAAATTTTTAACACAATTCTAAAAATAAACAATTAATTAAACATGAGTTATCATATTTATTGTATACTTTAGTGTTATTTTTCCTTTTTTTAATAAATAAATGAGGCTTGATAGAAAGAATGCTGATGGAAGAGAAAGATATATGACGGAGAAAATCATGTATAATACAATATCTATTATATAAAATTAAAATAATTTTAATAATTTTAATTTATTGTTATTAAAATAATAATTTAAAGTTATGATTTAAATTAAAAATATTATTGATTTAATCTCAATCATTATAATAATCTAATAGTTATGATAACTTTCTCTTTAACTAGCGTGATAACCCGCGCGTTACACAAACTCCACATATATTAATTTTTACTCTATTTCATTATTTTAAAAATAATAAAAATTTTGAAATGTAAATATGGTAACTCATGATAAAAGTATTGGTTTTCATCAATTCGTCATCCAAGTTTAGAACATATTAAGATATAAGTCTGATTTCTACTAATTAGTTTTTCATGAAAATTTCATTATTATAACATGTATATAATTTAAAACTCCAAAAAACATATAATAAATTATAATAATTTTTCAATTTTCAAAATTTTAAATCTTGAATAAAGTTTTGAAAATGAATAATTAATTAATCATATGAGTTATTATATTTTTTATAATTTAGTGTAATTTTTTCGTTATTATTTAATAGAGGAAGCAGGCTTGATGGAAGGAATGTTGACCTAGGAAAAATGTATGACTGAGAAAATCATGTATAATATAATATCTTCCATACAAATTAAAATAATCTTAATTATTTTAACTTGTTAAAGTTAAAATAAGAGATAATTTATAATTATAGTTAAATTATGAATTTTATAGTTATAATCTCAGTCACTATAATAAATTAACAATCATTATAAGAAATGTAATTTATAGTTATAGTTAAATTAAAAATTTTATAGATCTAATCTCAGCAGCTATAATAATTTAACGGCCAAGATTACTTTCCCTCTAAAATTCTCAAAAAGTCCGTAAAAATTTTGAACTTGCTACATGTAAGAAAACCACATTCTTTTATATTATTAACTAGTCGTCAACCCGTGCAATGTGTGGCTAAAAAAATTGAAATAAAATCTAATTATCATAAGAATCAAAACAAATTCTAATCATAATAGAAAAGTATTAAAGGATTTGAAATAAATCTTAATTATAATAGAAAATTAATATTTTTACTAATAAAAAATAATGTGTAATATTGTAAAATAATTAGATGGCATGTGACAAAACAAATCCTAATTATAACATAAAAGTATTAAATGATTCAAAACAAATCTTAATTATAATAAAAAATATTTTTTAATTAATAGGAAATAAAGAGTAATATTATAAAATAATTAGATGACATGTGATATACACGCGACAAAACAAATCCTAATTACAATAGAAAAACATAAAAGGATTCGAACAAATCTTAATTACAATTGAAAAGTAAAAATTTTACTAATAAAAAATAAAAAGCAATATTATAAAATAATTATAAGACATGTGGTAGCATTGTATTAAAAGTACTCCATTTTATATATTTGTACTAGCATGCATGCATTGTGCGGACTTCAATTATAATTATTTTGACTCTATTTAATTAATTTTTTAAAATAAATTAAAATTTATGAAATTTATATATGGTAACTTATGATAAAAATATTTAATTTTTCATCAATTAGTAATCAAATTTTAGAATGGGTGTAAGTTTGACTTCGATTGAGTAACTTTTCATGAAAATTTCATTATAATAATTTCTTCATTATAACATGTATCTAATTTAAAACTCCAAAAACATATAATAAATTATTATAAAATTTCAATTTTCAAAATTTTTTAACATGATTCTTAAAATGAGCAATTAATTAATCATATGAGTTATCATATATTTTATAAGTAAGTGTAATTTTTCTGGTATTGTTTAATAAAGGAAGGATACTCGATAGAAGGGATGCCGATGCTGAAGAAAAGTATGGAGGAAAATATCGTGTATGATATAATATCTTCAATTCATAATTAAAACAATCTTAATTAATTTAATTTATTATAGTTAAAATAATAGATAATTCATAATTATAGTTAAATTAAAAATCTTATAAATTTAATCTCGATAGTTATAATAATCTAATGGTCACTATAAAAACATAATTCATAATTATCATTAAATTATAAATCTTATGAATCTAACCTTAGTCATTACAATAATCTAACCTAATGGATTATTTTCAAATTGTATATTAGAAAATCTATAAAAATCGTAGACTAGCCAAGTAAAAGAAAACTACATTCTTTTATATTATAGATAGATAGATAGATAGATAGATAGATAAATAACCCACACAATATGCGGATTTCATACCTATTTATTTATTTTGATTTGATTTAGTTAATTTGAAAGAATAAAATTTTTATTTAATTATGATAACTCAAGCAAAAATATTTATTTTAATTAATTATAATAACTATTTATTATTATGAAAACTTTATTACAACAGATTTGATTATGATGGATAAATTATTTTTTGTAAAAGTCAATAATATATATGTAATGACCTGGTCTAAAGATTAAATAAGATAAAAATCATAAAATTATATTTTAATAAAAATAATCCAAAATTATATAAGATTTTTGGAGGAATATCTTAAAAATATTTCTTAAAATTTTATAGAATTAAAAATAATACTTCATGAAATCTTAATGTATTTTATAGTAGCTAAAATAAGAAACATAATTCATAGTTATAATTAAGTTATGTATCTTATATATCTAATGTGAGTTATTATAATAGAGATTGGTGTAGAAAAAATTACAAGAAAGTATGAGAAAATGAAAAAAAATAATTTTATAGTGGAAATCCCATAAGTTGTCAAATATGAAAGCACGGTTCTTTTTTGGATACTTCGAAAACATACGGCATTGGAAAATGAAAAAACCTGAATCTATAAAAATCAAACCATTTTGACCTATATTAAGAAACAATGCAAAAGTGGTCGTTGACCATCCAATTTATAATTAACAATTATAATTACATCAAAACTCTTATATATCTAATTTCAATCGTTATAATAATTAACGGTAATAAGAAGAAACATAATTCATAGTTATAATTAGATCAAAAATCTTATAAATCTAATCTTACTTGTTATAATAATGTAAAGGTTAAGATTACTTTATCTCTAAAAATTTTAAAATTCAAGAAAAATCTTTAACATGATAACCTGCACGGCTGCGCGGACTTCACTATAAATTATTTTTAATCAGTTTAGTTATTTTGAAAGAATTTATACATATATATATATATATATATATATATTGTAATGCTCAAGGCAAAATATTAATTTTCATTAATTGATTGTTATTGTTTAGGTTGTATTACGACTCAGAGTCTAACTTCATTTCAAAAATGTATTTTCAGCGGACTGGTATTATAATAAAGAATTTTTCATTATTTCATGTACAATGTGATGGGTGGTGGATGAATCAATCTTTTGTAGAATTAAAAGACTGTATGTGTTGGAACTTGGTCCCAAGATTGAAATAAAATAAAATTAAATAAATAATGTTTTAACAAAAAGGGTACATAATTAAAATAGCATTAGCATGCAGTGCTGACTTTTACCAAATATAATTTTCATGAAAATGTTATTAAAATATTTTTTTATTACAATGTATTTGATAATGATAGATAAATTAATCTTTTGTAAAAATTTAAAAATATATATGTTAGAACCTGGTCCAAAGAGTAAATAAGTAAAGAGTATACAAATAATATTTTAATGAAGAAGAATACATAACTAATTAAGATTATTGCAAGAATATTTTGAAAAAATACTTCTTAAAAATTTATATAATTAACAAAAACATTTCATAAATGTGTTATATAGTAGATTAAAATAAAAGGCACAATTCATAATTATACTTAAATTAGGAATCTTATAGATTTAAACTTGTCATTATAACAACTTAACGATCATGATAAAAGACATAATTCATTATTATAGTATCTAATCTCGGCCATTATAATATCTAACATTCATGATGAGAAACATAATTCATAATTTTACTTAAATCTGAATTTTTGTGTAATTTTTTGCATAAAATAATCTTAATATTATTGTTAAAATAAGAAGTGTAATTTATAGTAATAATTAATTTACAAATTTTATATTTCTAATCTAAGTTGTAATAATTGAGATTGAAGTGGAAAATGAAAAAAAGTGTGAGAAAATGAAGAAAAATCAATTTAATGGAAGAAAGCGGTAAGTTATTAATTATAAAAGAACAGTCCCTATTTGGTTAATTTTAAGATAAAAAATAAAAATAATATAAATCTATCAAAATATAAATTCTATGACTTGTTTTGAAAAACATTGCAAAAGTGGTATTTTTTTACTAGCGGGTAATTGAAGACCTGGTGGTTTATCTTCTTTTTAATTTTCTTTTAAAGAGAAGTAATTTATAATTATAATTAAATTAAAAATCTTATAGGTCTAATCTCAATTGTTATAATAATCTAACGGTCACGATAGGAAACATAATTCACCGTTATAATTAGATTATGAATTATATAGATCTAATCTGAGTCCTTCTAATAATATAATGATCAAAATTACTTTTCCTCTAAATTTTTTAAATTAAAAAAATTCTAAAAGTGTGGGCTCACCATGTGTAAGAAAAAATGTCTTTACATTATTAATAGATAGATAGGTAATTATTAATAATAAATAGATAGATTAATAAATATATAGCATAGTGACCCGTGCTTTGCACGAACTTCACATATATTTATTTGGACTTAATTTATTTAATTATTTTTGAAACTAATGTTATTCACCTGAAAATGGAGGCACGAAATGCCAAAGCAAGAGAGAATGTACAATGAAAAAAATTGTGTACAATATAATATCTTCCTTATAAAATTATATTTAATTTATCTATTTAGAAAATATAATTTTATTTTTAATATGTTATAGTTAAAGTAAAAGATGCAATTCATAGTTATAGTTAAATTATAAATCTTATAAATTTAATCTCAATCGTTATTGTGAAATCCTTCAACTTAGTCTCACATCTAATACATGTCGAAGTAATATTCATTTCCTAAGTGGAAATAAATTATAAATTATTAACTTAGTTAATAATTTTTAAAAAGATGGCTTAATTCATTATTTTTACTTTGGATCGGGTTGTTACAAATGATATCAAAACTTCCTAATTTTGTATTAAATAGTCAACTGAAATAGAGGTGTTGATTAGGTTGTTAGTCACGGGCCAAAACAGGTCGTAGGTTGGGGTTAGTAATGGGCAAGTATTGAAATTTCTAAAATAAATTTCCTAAACTAGGTAGATTGTGAGATCTTTTAACTCAGTCTTACATCTAATAGTTAACGAGGTAAGATCCTATTTATAAGTGAGAATGAATTTTAGATCTTTAACTTGGTTAACCACTTTTAAAGAGATGACTTAATTCATAAATTAAGATTATAAGTTGTTAATTATCAATTATAATAGAGATCGGAGTGGAAAAGATGAGAAGAAAGTGCGAGAAAATAAAGAAAAATTAATTTAATAGAAGAAAGCTCATAAGTTGTTAATTATAAAAAAAGTCCCTAGTTGGTTAATTTAAAATATAATGTACTCGACAATAAAAAAACATGAATGTATCAAACTTAGAATATGAAGACCTTTTTGAAAAATATGATAAAAGTTGTTAACATTCCTTTTTCCACGACGTTAAAGAGACTAATTCATAATTATAATTAAATTATTATTAAGAATTTTACAGATCTAATCTTCAAGATAACTTTTCTTCCAAAATTCTCTAAATTCAAAATTTCTAAAAATTGTGAACTTGCCTTGTGGCCAAACACCATTTTCTTTTATATTAATGGAGAGATAGATGGACTAATACTATAATTTGCCTTACTTGATAAAAGCTAGATAATTCACTAGAACAAGAACAACACTTTTTTTGTTGCTAAATGTGGTATGAAGAGATGGTAATGCAGATGCAGTCATGGAACATTGTTGAACATTGACATCCAAGGAGGTAAGATCTTAATATATATTATATTATTATTATATATATGGGGCAAGTGAAGGATGGAAACTTGAAATTGGTCTCTTAAAAAGTAATTTACTTTAGCGGTCACTTTGGCAATCTATGTCAAATAATAATTGTGTGAAATTGGATGCCTAACATTCAATACCTCCTAAATAAGATGCATTCAATAGTGTCGTCCACCGACGATTTCGAAATGTGACCATTAAATAATGGTTGTCAACATTCGCTTCCAAATCGAAGGAGCCAAATCTCTGTCTATGCTTTTCCGAACGCGTGAAATATGTTTGCATTTTAATACGAAGAAAAGTTCAAATAGAAGATCAATGTTTGTGTTACTTTGTAACTTCTTATTTATATGTGGAAAAAGAAAGCTCATAAAATTGGAGAATATGAGAGCTCGTGATATACACGAGAACAATGTTAGGTAAAGAGCATTGCCAACTTTGTCTGTGGAATTTATCCCTTTTTTATAGCTGGAAACCAAAAGGTGGAGTATATACAACAGTCTCTTGCAACCAACGTGAACAAGGGGGATTCTTCTACCCTTATAAAATATATTCAGTTACCAAAACCTGACAATGCTGGCTCCAATTATTTATATTTGGCTGCATTTAGTTTTTTACTTTTAATAGATGGGCATTTATATTATCATTTAATTGATGAGGATATCCTCAAAATAAGATAGGCTGCTATGCTATAATAGATGGTTGACTATGCTGGATTTGGGGAGATCAGCTTAGCAATTAAAAAGCTTTTTCGTTGTGGATGCCAAAAAGGCAGAAGTAGTTGTGGAAGAATACTTTTATGACGCAACTTTGCTGAGCTTCTAAGGAACAAGATTCTGCATGCGATTGAATGGCACCTTTGGCGGAGGATTTGATGGCTTTGATTGGTGCATAACGAAGCTTGTTTGATGGTGATTTTGGATGGAGTTTTGGCCAAAATTTTTATCTTCATCAAACTCCATTTCAGCATCTCTACACGTCTTCTCGGTTATTTATGTTTGATACTTTTTTTCCTGCTCTTGAAACGTCAATTTTCATCTCTCTTATTTTTCATGTGTTGATAACTCTCGTGGGCATGTGTGCGTTGCATAAAAAGGACTGCTATATATATATATATATATATATATATATATCAGAAGCCTCTGTTAACATCTTCTTCTTGATAAAAAAACTTTGACGGCTAAATACTCTTCCAATGAAAATTCTCGGTTTTAATTAAAAAGTCGTGTATTCAAGTGGGTGCCCTCCTGCCTTGAAGAAATAGAAACATTTAGCACATGTTCAGCACGGCGATAGCCTTTGGAGTTAATGTTTTATGCCCGGCAGATTGAAAGCAGCATCCATGGATAGAGGGAACCTTGTCACTGTACATCTCTTTGGGCAACAGATTAATATTAAGAATTTAGCGTTTTGTCTTTGTTTATGTTTATTCTGTTCTCGTGCTTTACAATTGGTGTATTAATACCCGGATGCAAAACATCAGTGGAGGCTAGAATCATCAATAGTTGTAACCATTGGCCTCTTCATAAGTTCATTCTCTAATGAGCAAATCTAAGCATACCCAGGGATTAATTGGAGTAAATGTTAAAGAAAATATGCATCGTCCACTAGACTAAGGATTTCTTGTAACAAATATTATGTTTTCAATTAAAAACTAATTTAATTAATAAAATTAAAATTTTAAAAATTTTCAATCAAAAAAATTTAAACCAATCATACAAACACTATAATAAATACCCTTAATTAAAATAATTAAAATTATTTAACCCGCAACCACTATAGTAGCACTTACTACAGGTAAGGGCCACACCATCCTTGAGCGGTTCACTCACTCCTAATCCTTATGAACTTAGGGCTTGAGAAAATTTACACCAGCCTTGGATCACCATCATCGGGCATAAACATAAACCTTTCTTCCTTGTTATAGAATGCAAATGCAAGACATAATAAGATATAACTTTTCATGAATCCTCAATTCAAATGGTGATGTTCAAAATTGACGGCTTAACCTACGAGCCGTACACCGTTCAAAATGCCAGCATAGATTCAACCACACCTGGCAATTGATCATAAATATATCAAAAGTGAAAACTTGAAAGAAATTTACCGGTCATACAAAAGTTGGCAAGACCAATAATCTATCTATAAATTCTACGGAGACAAGAACAGCATCACACCAGCCAAGAAAAAAACGACCAAAGAGCAAAAAACACCGGGCGTAGCGAGCTTCAGCTACCATATCCCTTACCACTAGAACATTTTTGACACTCTTCTAAATCATTAAAAAACAAAACAAAACAAAGACAAAATAAATTGTTCTAACAAGAGTCATCCAATATAATAACAGTTTTCCCACCATCTTATCGATTTCAAAATCTAAAATTGCTCAATCTTGGGGTACCAGATAAATTATGCCAATGCCCACGACACAATGATCAGATGATCAGAACAGCTCCTCAAATCAAATCTGCCACGTTGGAAGTTCCTCAATTACAACGTTGTCGAAACTCTGAATATCAGACAGCATTCTGTCATCATCCCTGGACAAAATGTTGATAGCAACACCTTTTCTTCCAAATCTTCCACTACGATCAATACGATCGAGATAGTTCTCTGGCTGTGTTGGCAGATCATAGTTGATGACCAGAGAAACCTGCTGCACATCAATACCACGAGCAAGGTCAGTGGTAATGAGCACACGGGAAGAACCACATCTGAATTCCCGCATAATGATATCTCTAGTGTTCTGATCCATGTCACCATGTGTACCTGAGAAGCATGATCTCAACTTCTCATTTTATCGGTCAACCAGTCAACCTTTCGTCGTGTGTTCACAAAGATGACACTTTGTGTGATGGCAGATCTCATAAAGATCACACAAGGTATCAAGCTTCCACTCTTCCCTCTCAGCGTTGACACAGAACTGCTTAATACCCTCAAGAGTCAGTTCATCTATCTTAACAAGAATCCGCACAGGCTTATTCATGAATTTTCTCGTGATTTCAAGTGCTTCTGGAGGCATTGTTGTAGAGAAGACTCCCACTTGAATCTCGGGAATGAGGAGCTGGAATATGTCGTATACCTGAAATCCAGATCCAACAAAAAAGTAAAATGCACAAACTAGGAGAAAGGAACTAGAAAAATAACAGAAATATGTCAAATCAGTCAAATTACCCCACTTTGAAATGTTTACAAGTGAATTTATAAGCAATTTAAAATTGGTCATCAATGCATAAACAATAATTTCACTTGAGAGTCTTTGCAAGATTATTCAAAAAGGTGAGACCAAATTTTACTACTTGATTAGACAAATGTATACCCACAGCAATAATGACGTTATGCTAACGAGATAGAGAAAAACTAACCTGGTCTTTAAATCCTCTGGAAAGTATTTTGTCTGCCTCATCTAAAACAAGCATCTTAATGTGATCAGGGCGAAAGTCTTCTCAGCATTTCAAATACACGACCTGGGGTGCCAACAACCACATGAACCCCACTAGAAAGGATTCTTTGGTCCTCCCGGACACTCGTTCCACCAACACAGGCATGAACTTTAACACCCAAGTACTCACCAAGTGCTCGCATAACCTTCTCAATTTGCTGAGCCAGTTCTCTAGTATGGGCTAACACAAGCGCAGTCTGTTAAACTATAGTCCAACTGCTGCAGAACCCCTGAGCAGAAGGTAGCAGTTTTTCCTGTATCAGATTGTGCCGGCTGGATTATGACTGACGCCCTTGCAGAAAAGCACAATTCCCCTTTGCTGGATTGCAGAAGGCTTTTCAAATCCTACATATCAAAAAATAAAATGACAAAAATATCAAGGGAAAAATAATCTTACGTATAAAATTACAATCTGAGGAAGAAAACAAGGGAGAGGCAGTGGAAGTATAACCAATTATTACCATAAGCATAGATGCCTCTTAAGAGGTTCTCATTCAAGCCCATTGAATCAAAGGTATCAAAAACCTCATTGTATTCCTTGAAGAACTCATCTCCATCTGCTGAAAGCCTGCTCATCCATATCAACAAAAACCGATGTTAATCATCTATCATCATTGTGAAGAAATCCTACATCAGAAATAGGGATGAAACTACAAAAAACGCGTTGAACATACAATTCATTCATCTTTTCATCATACTGACGATCATCAAACTGTGACCTATCAGCGCCAAGTCCTGCCATGGCACAGCCTGACCATGAAAAGAAAATTGTCATGTTATAAAAAGAAAAGACACTAATACAAGAGTATTCCCAACAACACAAATTGGTTAATGATTTTCATCAAACAAAAGCCACATCTGTATCCTTCAAATACATGCACATGATCAAATTGTTGCAGAAATTATACATGGCAGATTGTAACACTTCTTCAAGCACTATCAGAAAAGGGGAAAAAAATTAAAATAAAAAATAAAAAATTGTAAAACTTTTTCAAGCACACACAGCATCAGTTTTTCACCACAACCTGCCCAGAGTAAACGTTGAAAAAATAACTACTCTCTCAATCGTGTAATCAAATGCAGGAATAGGGGAAGAGAAAAAGAAGAAGCAGAAGAACAAACCGATGCATGGACGCAAGATAACCGCCTAAGTTGTAAAGGCAATAAAGATTTCCAGTACACCAAAATACTTAGATATTTGGAATAAACCACGCATCACATGAATTAAAAGCCCCTCAAGAGCTTTAGAAAAGTGGGAACATTATAATCACTAATGCAAATCCTCATTCGCATCAGCAGTAGATTTGCAGGAGAGATGTTAAAGACAACGCCTGTAGATTAACTAAAAATCTCCCAATAAAACCCATCAACATTCATAAGCCCTCGGCACAAATAAACACATATAATACCTTCAACAACATCATCGGGCACATCTAGATAATACTTCACTGCATGTCAAACACAAACCACATCCACCACAAGACAAAGATCAACTGCAACGCCCTCGCCAAGCAAAAAAGCTTCCTTGATCTATTCCAATCAATCAAAAAAATAACCCTTCACATACCAAATCAGATATCCACAAATCACAATGCTCGAATTTCAAAAAAATAATAATATAAAAAATGCTACAACATCCAATCAATCTATCAAACACATGCCAAATCTGAAATCAACCAAATCCCCAAATCAAACTCTCAAAACACATCCCGCCGAGCACAAATCTTCCTTAGCTAAATAAAATATCCACAAAGAACCCAATCACAAAAAAACCACCCCAAGCAATCGAATCATCATACAAACATCAAATCCCCCCAAATCAACCTCACAGAGCAACACCAAATCACATACAATCCAAACGAACCACACAAGCCCACCAGAAAGAGCTCCATCAGGGCAACACCAAATCACATACAATCCAAACGAACCACACAAGCCCACCAGAAAGAGCTCCATCATCAAAGACCTAACAGCAGAACCAACCACAACCCAATCCAACCGCATCAAACGAACCAATCCGTCAAACCACATGAAAAAGGCACTAATACCCCACCAAAACAAGCAAAAAAGACAACTTTCGCACCGCAATCGGAAGCAGATCTCACCTGATCAACAAAAGGAGGAGTATTTCGCAGGGATTCCGATCAAAGGCGCAGAAAAAGCTAGAGTTTGTGGAGCTTCACGTCGAGCCTAAGGGTTGTCAGCAAGGGTACAAGAAAAGCGACGACGCTATTTAGAGTTTTTCGAGTGAAAAGACGTTACAAGTCATATGTTTTGAGTTTATTACGAATATGACATTATCAAAGGATTCATGTATTAGGAAATGCTGAGTGGTAGTTAAGTAAATAAGATCTTTATTAAGGGTTGTTTTGGTTGTTTGTTTTGCCGCCCGAGGTTTTTATTTGGGCTCGCTGGGCCAGTGACTGTTATTTCGGCCCATGAAAGGCTGTGACGTTTTTCCTTAGCCCAATTGATGCAGATCCAAACATTTTGGCTTCTATCTGAGATTTATTGCCAAATTATTTTCGGCAATACGAAAAAAAAAATCCGCTTTTTTTTCTCACTTTTTTTACCCGTTGTTATCGAAACAATTCCAGGACAATGTATTCAAAACATTATAAAAATAAACAGCAAAGATTAAACATAATTCCTACAAATTTTTTAGTTTATGAAACTCTCTCTCTCTCTCTCTCTCTCTCTCTCTCTCTCTCTCTCATATATATATATATATATATATAATCCCACTTATATGATTAAAAGATTTATTAAAATTATTAGAGTATAATCTTAGTTAAATTAAATCTTTTACATATTATTATTATTCTTACTTGAATTAGATCTATATATAATTATTATTACTCCTTAAATATAATGTTGGGATTTATTACAAATAAAATTTTAGAATTGACAACCACAAAGATAAAATAAGAAGCAAATCAATCAAATTATGAAAAACACAAAACCAGAAATAAAGGAGACACTAAAGTTTACATTGGAAACCCACCAAATATGTAGGATAAATCGCGGTGGCAACCGGTCCAAATTCACTGTGATTATTCAATAAGTAAAATTACAAAATCATAGAAGAACAAACTCCTAAATATAAATTAAATAAATTACCAATAAATTAAATGATTAAAATTTAAAAAAAATTTAAGTAACTGGAGGTGAAGACAGCGGATTTTTTTGTGTGCTAAATTAATCACTTTTTCGGATTATGATCTTTCACTCAACACCAAATTAGCTCCAGTTACTTAAATTTTAATCACTTTTTTGCCAAATTATTTTCGGATTATGATCTTTCACTCAACACCAAATTAGCTCTTCACATCTTTATCCCTTTTGATCTTTCAGCTGTCTTCACCTCTAGTTACTCAAATTTCAAATTAAGTTAGTTGTTAAACCCAAAATAGTTGTAATAAAAGGCATCTTAATAACAAGGGAAAAAATTTTATCTAAGTCAATATTTTTCTTTTAACCAAAATCTTTCGTAACCAACTTGTTTTCCATGCGAAATGTTTTCTTAAGTCAATGTTTTCCTTTTCTTGGGAAGGACTACCAACTCATATATAAAGTTTTCAAACAGGGAATTCATTTTTTCCTACATGACCTTTAACTATTGTTATTTGTCTATATGAATCATATTTTCACTAAAAGTTTCTGGTTTACCACTTTCAACAAATATCACATAGTCTGATAACAGATACCTTGTTAATGGCACCACCACTCGAGCAAGACTTTTTCAAATTTATCGGTTCCCCTTGATCTGGCTCTTCCTCACCATAATCAACATCATCAGCAAAATCATTAACAACACATCATAAAAAAATTCATCCACATCTTCCTCATCATCATAAGGTGGAGGAAGTGATGGATCAACTTTGACTTCTTCTTCTTCTCTAACCAAGGTGCTGGTTCATCTCTTTATTTAAAGCTTCCACAGGTATATTCTTGAGAAATTTCTTCTTCTTTTACGGTCCTCAAAGGTTTGATTTTCTTTAATCATATCCTTACTTCGAATGAGTTTTCTATTTTTTGGATTCTATAATTTATAACCACACTTATTATCACCGTAGCCCAATCATTCAATCACTTTCAAATCAAACTTTGCCTTTTCCTCCTTGGGCACTTGCATAAAAACTTTGTATCCAAATACTCTCAAATGAAAGTAATTTACCTTCATACCACTCCAAACATGTTTTGGTACATCACCTTCCAATGGATATGAGAGAGCTCTATTCACCAAGTAACAAGCTGTACTCTAGGGTTCAACCCAAAAACTCTTAGACAACTTTACTAAAGACAACATGCTTATAACCCTCTTATTGAGTATTATATTCATTCTCTCAGCCACTCCATTGTGTTGTAGAACGTGAAGAACAATCTTCTTATGTCTAATTCCATGTTTGTAACAATACTCAACAAATTCATTAGAACAATACTTCATACCATTATTACTTCTAATATATTTTAAAGGCTCATATTTTCTCTCTCAACCATAACATGAAAAATCTTAAAAAATGTCAAAGACAACACTCTTATTTTTCATTGTATAAATTTATAATTTCCTAAAAATATCATCAATGAAGATGACAAAATAAAAAGAACCACTAAATGATTTTATCTCCATACACCCACATACATGTGTATACACTAACTTAAAAACTTCAAATTTTCTTGTAATTGTGGTTACAAAAGAAGTTCGATGTTGTTTGTCCACCAAACAATGGTCATAAGGATTAATTAAAGTGTCCTTGACATTGAGAAGTAAGTTCTTCTTCAATTTTCCAAGTCCCTTCTCACTCAATCTACAATGTATCTCAATCTATGGTATCCCTTAGACTAGCTTCACCTCAGTCTTATATAAAGAGCAATATTTCTTCCCTTTGGCAATTATTAATGAACCTTTTACAATTTTCTAAATACCTTGGGAAAATATGAAGTAAATTCACTATCATCAAGCATTGCCGTAGAGTCGTAGACAACGAACTCACGCTTAAGTCCGGATTATGTCTTACATTCTTGAATATAAGCTTGTAATATGTATTTGTTACCACCTACTCATCACCTTGCCCTACAATTATTTAAGTTCCATTATTTTTCATCTTCACCACACCTAAGTCTGCAACCTCATAAGTTGTGAAGAAAACGATACTCCTGAATCTATTACCCAACTGGAATTACATTATGTTGTTAAACACTCTTTCCCACAATTAGTCATAATCATCAATTCATCTCATGCCACATTTGCATTTGACCATCTTTATCAATGTTGTATTTACCTTTATCTTTCTTAAGTTTCCAATAATCCTTCCTCGTGTGACATGATTTGTCATAATAGTAACACTTAAAGTCCCTTTTTAACTTGGATCTATCTCTACTCTTATCTCTTCTAGTTACAATTTTACCCTGTGATCTACCTCTTCTTTCTTCTGTCACCAATGCATAAGAACTTGAAGTCGGATTTGAGGACTCTAAATATTTTCTCCTCAACTCCTCCTATAGAAGTGATGCTACCGCTAAGTCCATTGTCAATTGTGTAACATGACTAAAACTTATGATTAAATTATCTCATGAGTTTGGCATTAAACAAATAAGTAAAATAGTTTGTTCTTCTTCATCTATTTTCACACCGTCGCCCATCAACTCTATTAACAATGAGTTGAACTCATTAAGGTGATCATGAATTTACACCTTATCCTTCATCTTCAAATTGTATAACTGCTGCCTTTGATAAATCTTATTAATTAAAAACTTATCCACATACACTCTATTCAAACTATCCCATTGTTCTTTAGCAATAGTATTTGTTGTTTTTACGCTTTTTACGTTGGAGAAAATCTTATCCTCCAAAGCTAGGAGAATATCAGCTTGATCAATCTCATTCTTCTCTGCAAATTGGATATCAGTCACCCCTTCTAGCTTAGCTTGACTCCATTTCAATGTAATTGCACATCCATCTTTTACTAGTATGATACAAATCTTCACATTCCATATAAGAAAACCTTTTTTATTAAATTTGGAAATTTTAAACTTTGTGCTCTTTGATATATCGTCAAACACTAGACAAACAGAAAAATAACCACATTCTTAAAGTGATCATAACAGGGCAACTAAGATCTAATACCACTTGTTACAATTTATTACAAATAAAATCCTAGAACCAACAACAACAAAGAAAGAATAATAAGCAAACCAACCTGATCATGAAAAACAAAAAAACTATAAATAAAGTAGATACCAAAGTTTACATGCACCTAAGTCGATGGGAATAACCATGATGGCAACGTGCATAAATCCACTATGATTATTCAACAATTACAATAATAAAATCCTTAATGAACAAGCTCCCAAATATAAATTAAATCAAATAGCAATAAATTATATGATTAAAATAAGAGAAAAGAAACATCCGAAATCGGTGAATAATGATGACAAAACGATGAATGGCCGATCCAAACATTGTTATTTCAATTTTTCATTCAACACAAAATCAGATCTTCTCCTCTTTCTCCCATTTTAATCTCTCACATAATTTAGGCCTCCACACACAAGGATCTCTCTATTATTTTTTTTCTTCTCTTTATGAAGTACCTCTTCAAGCTTCAGTTAAATATACAAAAAAAAATCCTTCACCTTCCATCCAAGTACAAACCTGTGCAACAGTTACAAAGCAAAAAAAACCATTTGGATTTTCTCCCAATGTATGAGAAGAAGGAACCCAACATATAAAGTCCAAATATAGCTAAAGTTCAAACACAGTTGACATAGATTATTGGATATAATTATTAATTATTAATTTAGGATTCGTATTTGTATTAAATAAAATCCAAACAGAGGAAATTTGACACTTGGTGTGGTGTATTTCCTACTATTAATTGTTATTATTAGTGGTTAGTAGTAGTTTAAAATGTTCATTATTCTACATCACCATTAGTACTCTATCGTAATAGAGTATTATTACATCGTAATTGCATCGAGGCAAAAGTGGCTGTGATGGAAATTGCAGAGGATCGCACGGACGATCAACGGGTCATAATATATATGCCTTTCATGTACTTCACTTGCATATACATTACTATTACTACGTGATTGAGGTAGATACGACGACGAATGTTGGTGAACTTTTCTGATCATCTTAAGGCTGAGCCTCCAATCAAGGCTGGGCAATAAATATCCGGCCAAGTTCAGAGAGCAACATGGATCTAATTAAATCTCTTCAACAATTTCTAATGCTAAAAATATGACATATGGCCAATCCCAAATCCTCATGAAAACTGGTTGGTGTTAGATAGCAACTTACCATTAAAAAAACAAGTTCTTTTGAGATTTTATAATAATGCAAATTGGCAATTCTTAAAAGGGTACTTTTTTTATGTTCATGCAAATCAATAAATCCACATTGAACCATTGGACAGCAATGGCACGGCATACAACAATGGGAAAGTGGATTGATTGGTTCACTTTTGTGAGCTCACCGGAGTGGATAGGCTGATAGGGAGACGTGAGAGGCCACGGTTTTCACGCTCGTCGTTTACGGTTCACTGAGCTTTATCTGATACGAACTCGAATTTTACTTATTTATATATTTTTTATATAATTTATAATAAAATAAATTATAAATTATTTATTAATTTAGTTTTATATTAAATATTTTATTTATTAACAAAATATAATATTATCGTATACAATCATCGTTATGATATAATCTCCTTGTGGAAGACTCCAATGATATTTTTTTACAATGACTACTTTAGAGATTGTTATATATTTTTTATATTTTTCACGGTTTAATTTCAACAATAATATTTAGAATCCATCCACAATAAGAACACGACAAATTATTTATGACTAATGTAACGATCAATTTTTCAAGGACCGAATACCCTATAAATAAAAAACTAGTATTTTTTAAGAGTAGTGCAATAGTTTCTTTTTAAAAAAGTATAACTATTAATAATTTATACTTTAGTGCAACCACTAATAATTGAAAGAATGAGATTAAAGGATTTAGATGGAGTATAATAAAAGTGTTTCTTTGGTTTTCTAATAATTATATTTATTACTTATTATATTTTATATACATAATAATATAAGAAATATATAAATATAGTACTTAATATTAATATATATAGCAATATAGTGCTTCAGATCAAGGTGAGTGAAACCGAGAAGTGCATCATTTTTTATTGGAGTTTGAGCTGGAAGAGTTAAATCAATCCAATTGATTAAGGGTTTATTTGAATTTATAGATTTTTAGTGAAAAAGAGTATCCTGTTAGAAAATTAGATGTTTTGAATGAAGAGATAGATAAAAAGTTTTCCAAAATAAGCTTAAGTGGAAAATCTTTTTATAAATAATTTTATTAACAAAATTTATAAGGAAATTCAAGAAAAAAGTGATGTTTTATTTTTTTTAAATTTTTTTCTCTCTCGTAATTTATCAAACTAAATGGGCCCTAATAAAAATAAAATTTTGATATAATCATAGCACTTTAATAATTGAGTGAATATATATATATATATATAATTTTTTTACAGTAATGCTTTTTTGCAGGTGTATATTACTTTGGGGTGGGCTTTAAAAAAATAAAAAAAAAAAAAAGCGAAATATCTCTCTCTCCACCATTTTCCTCATCAGAGATATTTGTCCCCCACCTCTCTCTGCTTTCCTCTCTCGCTCTCTCCTTCTGCTCAACGCCTCTCGAGGTCTACAAGATTCACTTTCCCAAGGTCAGCTTTGATCAGTTTGGCTTCTTTTACATGGCTTTTTTTAGGTTCTGGAATTTTTTTTGGTTGCTTTGTTTGGTTTCAAATTGCTGTTTTTTTATAAAATTTATTTTTTTGATTGGGTTTTTGCTGGTGGGTTTGTGTGATTAGGTTGGAAGAAGTGGGGCTGATTGCTTGTAATTTGATATTTGGAGGAGTGGGGGTGCAAAGCTGTGATCTTTGGGGTTTTTTTTTTTTTTGAGGGGGAGGGGGATGGAGGTGTGTGTTGGTTTGATAAAAAAGCTGTGCTGGTAGCCAGTTGGAGGAGTTTCTGCTCTCGAGGAAATGAAGGGTAATGGAAAAGACGAGGAGAAGGTTGTGGGGCCGATGTTTCCTCGGCTTCATGTGAATGACACCGAGAAAAGTGGGCCGAGAGCTCCACCCAGGAACAAGATGGCGTTGTATGAGCAGTTCACTATTCCGTCGCAGAGGTTCAATTCGGGTACCGCAGGAGGGGCACGGGCGCGTCACGCATTGGTTCCTTTCACATCGTCAAGTCAGGTTGGTTGTACGTTTTGATACCCATTTCTGAATTGTTGATGTGTTCAGGTGATATTTGTGGTAGTTTTTGTGAAGACAGAGCCATTACATTTTGAATTCTGATGTATGGTCTATGGCATGGTTTGATGAAGTTGTTAAATTAGACTTCACTTTGTGAACTTTAGATTGGTTATTGAGTTAAAATCTTTCTTTTTTTCTATTTTTCTTTGTCATTGGATGCCTACATTTGTCATGTTGTATTCATGTTATTTTGGGAGGTCAGGAGATTTTTGGCAGCCGTATTTGTTTGTGCAGTCTTCTTTTCTAATAGGTCTTGATTATCTGATGGTTTATTCATTTTCATATAACTGACACCATGGTACCCATCTAGTATAGTGTATAGCATGCTTCATGTAGTGCTATGGGAGTAACATTTCCATGTTTCTCTGTTTCATGATTCAACAAATTGTCTATTTTAAAAGTGCAAAAGTACGTTTCTTGAAATATTGTTTGATGGCAAGCCGTTGTGGGTGCAGGATGTTGGTCAGGAGAGGGCTGGCTTATCTCCTTTTTACGTTCCTGCAGTGCCACCTGGTCGTTCTAATGAGAGGTTCGAGTCATACTCTTCAGGGAAAGGCAATATCAACAGCCCAAAGATGGACTCACAAACTAAAACTGCGGGGAACATCAATGGTAAGCAATCAAACATTACTGAAAAGTTGTCGCCAGTTACCACGCGTAATACATCTCATCCTGATGATGTGTCAACTTCAAAGAGCTTCCGTGGGGATATAAATACAGATGGAGATGATTTTGACGTACCGACCTTTGTTGAATCAGGAGTGCTCAACGGTAGACCAGAAATCGAAAGAGCTACCCACTTTGGTACTGTGGTTCCTGACCAGTCATTAATCACCAAAAATGGAAATGCAGCTGTTCCCGGTAATTCTAGGGAGCTACAACATAACAGCAATCATGAACCCATGCAAGCATCTAGTATTGTTGATTTGGTAAAAAAACACAAACCAAAACGAGTTGAGCCTGATATAGCTGTAGCTAAAACTGTGAGAGAGAAGTCAAACATTCCGCAATCAAGCGTAGAGAAAATTGAGGAATACTTGACTTGTGCAAAATTATCTTCCTATAATGAAAACCTTAATGATTCTCGAAATGAGCTCGTGAACTTTGTTGGTAAGAAGTCATGGTCCTTGCATCAAGCTGGAAAGGTAGACAAAGATTGCATTCCTACTTCTTTAAGCAAAGATGGGTATCAAAGCCCAAATATTGGAGAGAAATGTTATAAAGCAACTGGAAATGGAAGACAGATGTTTCAGCAAACTGGAGAGGGAGAGATTTATGAAGACTCAGAGACTTCAATGGTAGATTCTATGTCAGGATTGGACATATCCCCAGATGATGTTGTAGGGATGATAGGGCAAAAGCACTTCTGGAAAGCTAGGAAAGCAATTGTCAAGTTAGTATTTGATCTTCTAGCCCTCCTTATTTTGTGATGTTGATGGCTGATTGTCGAAGCTTAGGCTATGTGTTTACATATTGTTGAGCTTTAATATGCGTGTATGAAATGGGACTGTGTGGTCATGTATGTCTGCACTTCAAGGAAAAGAGCCTCTTACTATTATATATATGAAAAAAAATAAACGAAAGGATTAAAAGCAGGAGAAACTTCTGGAGCTTTGGGTTTGGCCCAAAGCTATTTCTGTGAAGATGACTAACTTTATTTGTATTTAGTGAGGGTCGCAAGCAATATTTCATTCTTTTCCTCCTTCCATTTTTTGGAATTGCACTGGGAAATTATTTTGTATCCAGGACTGAAGATATGTGAGTGGAGGATCACTTAAAATTTTTTGGTGCAAATTTGAGAACTGAGGAAACAAAATATTCTTACTTGTCTTTAGGTGCAACTTGTTAGAGTTTTGTTATATGTGATTTTATCTGGTTCAATAAGCTCTTTTCTTCCATTTTTGTTGTTATAAACTGTCTAGAAATTCTCAATGTTTTGCATATATGATTGTTACTTTGAATAGCCCTTCTTTTTGAATATGATGGCTAGCTGTAATAATTATTGTCTCATCCATGCTTCTTTCGTCACTGCAGTCAACAGAGGGTTTTTGCTGTGCAAGTATTTGAATTACATAGATTGATAAAGGCAAGAAATTTATTATACAACAATTTGAAAATATGAAGGAATGTAATTTTTAATTTAATTGTTGGATGTGGAGGTTTTTAATTTGATATATTCCTTCAGGTCCAAAGATTGATTGCTGGTGCGCCACAGCTGTTGTACGATGACCAGTCACATATTTGGAGACCTCCTAAGTCTTCTTGTACAACACCGTTGCCTTCTGAGAGGCTTCTTAAAGCTCAGCCTACAGCTACTAAGCTTAAGGATGACAATCCCAAGCCAAGTCAAACGACCAGTTGTCCAAACAGTAATGCAGCAGAGAAAACCTGTGGCCGATTGGATAATGGTGTTACAAACACTGGAGTTGCCAGTCAAAGTGCAGATCAAGGTCTTCATTCTCTTAATCCCCAGCCGCCTGTGGTACCTGACAATAAAGTTGGTTCTTGGTGCTTTCCTCCTGGTAATCAGTGGCTTGTTCCAGTAATGTCTCCCTCAGAAGGGCTTGTTTACAAGCCATATGCAGGCCCCTACCCTCCACCGGGTGCCTTCATGGCTTCTATTTACAGCGGCTGCGATCCTGTTGGTCTAACTCCAGTTGCTGGAGATTTCATGGGTACCCAATATAGGAGTCAAGTTCCTCACCAGCAATCTGGATTGGGTTTGTTTCCTCCTATGCCCAGCTACTTCCCTCCACCATATGGATACCCAGTTATGAACCCTATGATCCCTGCCTCTGTTGAACAGGCACCTCGTGCTACCTATGGGCAAGGTGAACAATACGGTGCAGAAGTTGAATACAACATGCATTGCAAGAATTCTTGTAATGTATCAAACCAGAAGAATGAGGCTAAGTTTCCAACTTCAAAAGATAGCGAAGTGCACTTGAGTACAGCTAGTAGTCCATCCGATAGAGGACACAAAAATGCAGGCGGAGCGTTGCGAGAGAGCAGCGTTCTTCCTCTCTTTCCAATGGCTTCTACTTCAGAAATGTCTGAAGGGAACATTTCATCGAAAAGTAATGATCATCGTGCACATGTTATCAAAGTCGTTCCGCACAATCGAATGTCTGCGAGTGAATCAGCAGCTAGAATCTTTCAATCTATTCAGGCAGGACAGGCAGGACGGGGATATCCAGATTCACATTAACATATAAGACTACATTGCTGAATGACCCTGCAATCTGGAGGGTAATTTATATTTTTGCAAGACGAGTATATTACTCAGGTGATGTTTTGGTTAGCAACGTGTAAGTATATCTTGGCAAATTGTAAAAACAATGTTCATTTGCTACTTGTAGTGGTTCAATGACCTGCGTAGTAGCGAGAAGGCTTCATACGGGCATGTAACTTTTGATGATGTGTTAAACAGGACGTTGAAACGTTCTGGTGGTGTGTTGGTATCGTGAAGATGACAAAATTTGTATGTATTGTTAGTTCTTGTTCTTTCTTTTAATTTTATATGTAATGTAAGCAAGCTAGTACTTGTTATGTCTTCGTCATACATGCTCAATTTTCATATACAGACAATGTTTATGTAACAAGTAGCAGACGATACATCTTAATTATGTTCCTTAATCCTTTTTCATGGACACATTCTTATCTTCTTGTAACGCACATTTCACAGATGTCTCCGTCATGCTTGCTCATCATGTTCATGTCCTATCGCCTTATTCTGCATTTTTGTAATCTGCCTATAAATCTAGATGATGTACAAGAAATTAGCTTCCATGGTCAATTGGTGCACAACGCATGCATTGTTGCGATAAACCAGAGGCCTTTATCCTACCAGAGCCCGGAGATATTAGAAGTGGCCAACGCAGCGACCTTACATTTTAAGGCTGGGTGAGGGGTAGAGAAAATGCCTTGCCGATCCGAATACTAGCGTTGAAGTAACGCATATCATACTCCCAGAAAAGCTACCCATATCATACTCCCGTGAAAAGCTTCACTGACCTTCAACAAAAGGGTAATTGAACCCGAAACCGGCACAAGTGGGTAGGCAGGGAATACTTAGGAATATAAGACAACCCTCACTAAGAAACTCGGGAAAATACAAACCCAAATGACTTTATGCCAAAAACACCACAAAAGTTGTAAGACTACGTGTGGGGGCTAACGTCCACCAGTGTGTAAAGTTAAGGATACTAGTGACCTGTGCTCATGTGAATGGTGGCCATAACTATAACAGTTTTAAGGCAGTGAGATTCGTTGTTAGACAAGTTTTGACCCGCACACAAGTAACGATCCGTGCACGGTCCGGAAGAGAAGGTCAATGAAATAAAAATGACTGTGCAGATGTGGACTAACCGCAACTCGACAAAAAGACGACCCAATGACACTTTTCTATTTCTTGGGATTGGCTTTGCGTCATTCCTGAGCAGCTTAGGTGGAATGTAAAAAGGCCCCCTTGGGTGGGACTATAAAAGAGTTAGATCTCAAGTAGGTAATTTCTATGGGTCGTAGGCCTCCGAAAAGTAACGAGGTATGCAAAGGTTTCCTTTGGCATGAAAGAGATTGGTCTTCTAACATCCCGCTTGGATTCATCCCTACACCGAATAGTGGTAGAGCCTTATCTTTCTTGTTACACTGAAGCGGCTTAAGATCTCAAGAACTCAGAAACTTAACTCAATTAGATAGAAGGAAATACTAACAAAGCACCTCCTAAGATCTAAACCCTCTTAGTATCGTGGAAGGAATGTGTTCACACCCCAATATTGTAAAATAAAAGGAATATAAGAAATAAATAAAATACAATGTACCATAATATATATGTTGCCAATAGATTGTTCTCAATCATAGGGTCCATTCTTTTACTAAAACTAGTTAATAATATGTGTTTTAAATAATAATGTTAGGCAACACTAAATCTAAAACAACAACGCGACTAGGTAGGTGTATATGCAAAACTCTAGCATTTCCCTCTATCCACTAGCCACACATAAAGCACACCACTTAAGTAGATACAAAAAGAAAAATATTAGTAACAAGTTATTGGTTTGCAAAACGAAAAACTATATAACAAATTGACATACAAATTCAACAATTCATATTAAAATAAAACAAGGGGATACATCACAACAAGAATCAAAGCTAACAAAAAGAAACTACACCGGCATACATCCTATTCCACATAGGGGCACCTAACCTATCCCTTCAATCACCACCATGCACCACTCCTCCAAGCTTTGAAGGCAAGAAGAAGAATCACCATAGTCCACATACGCCACATAATATGGTACCCCTTCGAGTGGGAGAAGCTTATAAACACACACATGCAAATGATGAAGTAAGAAAAGAAAGAGAGTGTTATGCCGAACAACTATCAACAACGCAACAACAGGGACTCCTCAAGAAGGATCATTTGGGGAATCTAACCCACAGATAGGAATTTACCCAATAGGACTTACCCTACATCTGGAACTTACCCAATTCAACATCCAACCACTCGCCATCATGAGACTACCCTTTGAAGAGGAACTTATCCATGCGATTAAACAATGTTGAAAATAATATATAAATAATAGGTTTGGGTACGGAATAATAATAATAAGCCTTCAAAAAAGACAATTTGCTATTGATCTTCTGGTTATCGAAATAACTTAAATGATCTTATCCTTGAAGGTTATTCATACAATGTTTAAATGACCCAAACTAAAAGGGTTTTTCAAAAATACAGCCTTTAAACTCATCCTCCAATGTAAAACAACCCAGCTAATCCAATAGAAAGCGCCAAGTAAGAAGCGAATCCTAAATAGGCATGGTCTCTAAGCTCCAAGTAGATCATTCGCGAGAACATATGTCACAGCCTATAAGCGAACCCAAATCTCGATAAATTCTTTGATTAATTTGGCACATAAACTTATACAATAACGAATTTTAAATAAATAATCAAAATTAAAATAAATATACTAAGTATAACAAGTTCTTATTCCTGGTAACCAAATAAGGGAAGAAAAATAGTAAATAACATTGTGCACGGTTTCCAAAATAAAAACACACACCATTTAAAAGCAATAAAATAATCATCTATGATTTTTATATTTTAAAACAGAACTACCAAAAATACAGTGTTCACACCAAAAATCATTGCTTAGGTTCAAAAACAAGAAAAAATATAATAAAAATATCTTCAAAAATTTCCCCATATTACAATAATTAAATAATAGTAAAATATCACTATTAAACAAAAAATTCCAAAAATTATGAAACTTATGTGAAAATTCTTAATCAAGTTATAAATTACTCAAAAAATATCAAAAAAATAAATCACACCGTTTTCCAATTTAAATTAATTAAAAAGGAAACATATTTAACTAATATAAAAATTAATAAAAATCAAAAGACCAAATCATATCAAAATTACCAACATTATTTATATAAAATAATTAACAATATAAAAATTCAAAAAATATTATAACATGCCAAATGCAAGATAACAAAATTCATGACAAAGAAATTACCAAATTTGTTGTAGAAATAGAGAAGTTTGACCAATATGGAATTCAAATGTAGAGAATCATGCTAGGAGAGTTTCAATGGCGGAGATACAAGGCTGCAACGTTGGGCTACGTGCAACCAACTTAGGCAGCCAACTCCAATAGATTTTGACAATATATTCTAACATTGATGGCGGTGGTAAAGAACACCACACTTGAAACGAATAAATGATGGGAACTCAATTTGGAATAGTGGTAAGGAAACATAGGTTATAAACATAAGGATATGCATAGGAAAACATTAAGGGTAAAATAAGTTTAAGTATATTATAAAAACAAAGGTTTTACCTAGAAAAAACGAAAGAGTGCAATAATTACACATAATTACAATTAGAATGTACAGAGGTGAATGAAATGGTGTAATTACGTATAACCATGCAAGTTGCCCAAAACAACGACATGTTTGACACATGGCACGTTTGCTAATGTGTCATAACATATGGCATAATACATGGCACCAGAAGCATGTTATACCAACAAAATCTCTCAACAGAACGAATAACTTTTCTAATTGACTGGAAACTAAAATCTGCCCCAGAATCGAGGTGCAAAGTAAAATAGTTAATTCACTAAGCAAAATTAATTTTTACACTTTGACATGGGTTTCAACAACACATTGTAACAAGGAATTTGGTCAAATCTTAAAATCATATGCATGCTAAAACTCCTAAAACGAACCCACTAACGCGAAAACAGTTGTAGACTTCATGCTATACCACACCAAACAACAATAACAAACAAATACCAACCAAAATCGACCAAACTGGTCACCACACAGACCAAAGCCGAATCAACTTGGCTAAAACCAAACCAACTAGCCACCAAGCGAGTGCCAAAGCCAATCCAACCAAAACTCAACAACACCATTTCTTGCTGAAAATAATGAACCAAACAGAAACAATAGCTAAACCAAAGCAAACCATATACTAAATTCTGAACCAAAAAGTTTGAATTTTATAGGCCCTTGAGTGGAAAGGGAGAAGGGAGCTTAACTGCAAGACCCACTCGTCGAGAAGGACAAAGTCAGCCTTAGTGATCTGCTGGTGCCAAGTAAAAGGCTGTCACTCAACTGTTACTCTAGATAATTGACCTATCTTCTCCAAGAGTTCACATCAATGGCAAGGTTTAACACCTCAATGTCAACTCTTTGCCACGTGGGGTTGTAAAATATTCCAAAAGTTGGGTTGCTCGTCCATTATGGATTTAGATTTTCGTGAAACAACTCGGTCTATATACAGTGTGGGCATTAGAGCATTAAGAGAATCTTTCCTAATATAAGAGGACCAGAAAGGACACATCTCTCGTGTATTAGTTATCACAATAAATGTTGGGTAGTTATATGTAAAACATATAATTGTTGAAAGCATCTAAGTATCAAGCCCACCCCAAAATGAGTGTTTTTTTTATTTTGACTCCTTGGAGCCTTCAGTAGCACTGAAGACAATAAAAGGTTATTCTATGCCCCTTTTGGTGTGTGTGTGGTGGGAGATGATGGAGCGAGATGAGCCTATTATCATTATGATAGGTAGATTGAGAGATTTGAACCTTGGTCATACATAACCCCGTTAATTTGATAAGACTCTCACATCTATTTTTATTGTTCAACCGTTTGAGAACATAAAAAAATCAAAGCTCTGCCCCCTTCTCTGTCTATCCAACGGATGGAAGGGCAAAGCCCTTTATTTAATGTCCTTTTTCAATCAAGAATTGAAGCCTTACAATTACTAAACAATAGGTTTTTCTTTGGTCTTTTTTCATTTATAGTACTGTCATAGGCTTAGAGGAACTCCACCAATCCATTTCGAACTTGGTAGTTAAAGTCTACTATAGTGACGATGCCTTGGGGAAGGTCTTGCGAAAAAATTTCTCAAACAATCCAATCGTTTTTATATATATATATAGTTTTTCTTATCTTAGGCTATTAAATATTTGATGACTTAGTTGTCAATGAAGGCCTTTAATATAAGAGCACACATTCTAAATTTTGGGACCAAATTAGTTTAAAAACAAAAATCTAATGCATAGTTTGGACATGGTCCTCTTTAAAGAAAATCCATATTATTTATTTTATTTTTTAACCAATGGTTTCAAATTGGCTAAAGACTATTGAGTTATTATTATTTTTTACCGCAGACACAAATGATTTACAAATAAATATTTTTGAATGCTTTTGATAAAAAATTTAGAGGAGTATTAAAAGAACGATTTACATATTCAATTCAAAATATTATTCTCATTGGAGTAAACAATTATGATAGATATTTGGCTTGTCCTGAGAGCGACGCCGTGTATCTCCACTGTCGCTTCCTGGGATGATCGACAATAAAGACGCATGGCATCTCCATCGGCGTAGCCCCAAAGAAGAGCCAAAACCAGTTCAACAATTATAGACGTGTTGACAAAAACAAAGTTCTCACACCTAATACTATAGTGGAATGCTGTGGACCCGAGCTTCAATAATTTTGAGCAATACAAATTTCAAAGAAAAAATTCAATTCTTTGGTACGAACAAAATTTAAGAACATTACAATACATGAATTAATTACTTAGCCTTCATTTTTTTGTCAACTTAATTTTATTCTTACTTATTTTTACCATACTTAAATAGCATAATATAATATGTTTTATTTTCTTATAGATGCATTTAGCAAGGCGGTATCAATCAACATTCCACGGATTAACAATGGCACCCAAAAAGGAAGCATTTTCAACTCCATATGGAAGAGTTAGTTTTAGAAAAAAGAAAACTATTATTACAATTTTACAACAATGTATATAATATCAACGGCAGACCTTAGACCTACCTGGACCTCCATAGTAGAAATAAGTAGCCCGTGCAGTGTTTATATTTTTACCAATCTTGTTGTCTTAGCACTCCGGCCGTGTCGCATAAGCCGGGGGCTGGTAAGGACTTACGAGACGGCTGCCGCTGTCCACCACCTTGATGTTGCCGAAGTAGCTGGCCTTGCCGGTGCCCTCGCCGGGAAAGTGGCCGCTGCCCATGTGGGCCGCCGTGTGCAGCCCCTGGCTTTGTGTTCAACACCTCCCCACCCCATTGCACCTCGTCCGCCCTGTCTTTCAAGCTCGTAAACAGCTTGGCCGGCCTGTCACCCACCAGATTGTTCTGGATTTTCAATCACCAGTCCTTGCTTATGAAATCCTGAGTATTAATGGATGAGTCTCAAGTTTATAATTTATCTAAGACTACAATCCATTGATTTGTATCAATTGTGTAACAATAAGATGTTATATATATGATTCCACCTTGAAGATGGTTATGTTCACCATGTACTGCTTCCCTCCATAGGTAGACACTGGTTGAATGGGACCTCCCAGAACTGTCTTTCCTACCTGAACAAAGCCGTTGCACTCCATGTTAAAGCAGCCTGTCTTGCAGCCATTTGCCTGAAAGAAAGAAGATGATATTGTTTATAAGATAAAGATTACTTTACAAGGAATAATATGCTCTTGACCAATAGAGAAGTGAAGAATTGGTTAGTTGAGTGTGTACCGTCCAGAAATTGAACAATCGAACTTTCCTGTCCCCAAACCGAAGTGGATCGACCTGATCACATAACTTGTCCGCTAAATTAAATTGATTTACGTATACGAGTTCGAATAATGCACTCGTGTACTATATTGACTTAATGTATATTATATGTACTCATGAAGTTTATTATGCATGGAAGATCAATATATATGATTACCTGCAAACCGGCTTCTACGGTGTTAACAACCCTATCTCGTGAAGCAACACAAATCTGGGCGATGCTAAATTCTTCTTCTCTTTCCACTTGTGGATTCCATACATTAAAAGAGGCCTTCGCTCCGTAATACCTCTGGCTTTCCGCGCGCACGTGGGCCACTACATTCTGTTAGATAAAAATTAGCCCATATAATTACAGTTGATATAACTATGGTTGCACAGATCGGAATTAGAATCGAAATCGAAATTAATTTTTAAAAAGTTACTAAATTAGATTAAATCGGTCATGAATCGGATCGAATCGATCCGGAACCGGTTCAATTAAATCAGTCCAAATTGGTCCTGTATAAAAATTTTAACTTAGTTAAAATTGGTAGGTTATTAGTTATAAAATATTTTATTCTGTATATTATATTTTATAGTATTTTTTAAATTTTTTGAATTACTTTTTACTCGGGTTGGAGTCGAGTCAACTTTTAATTACCAGAATACTACCCATCCCCCTCACCCCGCCCTGCCCCGTCCCCACCCCCATCGCCCCCTTCCATGCCCTGCTGCCCTGTCGCCCTCCCTCACCCCTGCCCCGCCCCGCTAGCCCCTTGCCCCCCAACCCGCCCCTGCTGCCCCGTCGCCGCCCTGGCTGCTCTGTCCCTACGTCCCCTGTCGCCCCTTTGCCACCCTTGCCGCCCTATCCTCCCCCCGCCTCGTCCCCCGCCACTGTTGCCCTACCACCCATCCTCCCTGGTCTCCTGTCACCGCCCTTGTCGCTGGCCGGAATCGGTTCAAATTGACCAATTCTAGAATCGGCTCGAATCGGTCAAATTGGCCGATTCACCGACTAATTTAGCCAAGACCGATTCATCATGTTTTTTGATGCGGATCACCTCCAATCTCAAGTAAAATTGACCGATTTTTGCATGCCATGAATAGCTATAAGTATGGAATAGTATATTACTGTATATAGACCTCGTGGGTCCATGCACTTTGGTAGCCATTGTTGTTTTGACTTGAATCGGTTAAATTGAGGAATCTGGTACTTAATGTTCTCTGTTTTCGAGGTGCTATTTGCTTCATCCTGAGGCTGGGGATTGTTCCTTCTGGGCATTCTTCCTTTTTTCCCACTGCTTTTTCACATCAGTAGCTCCTGATCTTCCATGTCTTTTGGGTAGGAGCTTGGCCTCATCTGCCAAAACATAAACAAATTGTTTGGTAAGAAATTTATTGGCCGCTTCTTTTCAATTATTATAAGCAGATCAATTATTAGTATTTTGAGAGGAAAAACAAAACCCGAATTGTGTGTTCATGGAGTAGTGGGTGATCAAATGCTGGTTGTCTGTGAATGTCGACACAGTCGATAATGTCATCGTTTACATTCTTAATTACCAACCGAATGTGAGTAGATCATCGGAGATGTATTTAGAACAAAATAATCGTCGTTTTGATGTATACCATAAAATCTACAAGAAGTGACTAAGAAATCTTTGAGTTGAGAAATTAATGACAACTACTTCACAACCTTGATTGTTTTGAGGGTGAACTTTGGGGGCAATGTATCGATTCCTTTGGTTACCTCTACTGATTTTTGGTTGATTAGTAATGCTTGAAAAATAATCAGCATCAACATAGTGCCTACAAAATAAAGCTTGCCCATGATAACATGCAAGAAATCAAAGTTCCCTGCATAACATGAAAAATTCTAAGTGATTGTAAAAGATGTGCTAAGATAAGATTCTAATTTCCGTTAACCTCAGGAGAAGGGGCAATCGGGAAGAAGAGTATGAATATTCATTTTTATTAGATAAAGAAGAAGGTAAAAATTTAATGTTATTAAAATTAGTTAATATTGTTAGCTTGTTTTTTGCTTTCGAAGTAAAACCCGGTACCTTTTTTTATCTATGATGGATGTTGAACAAAAGATGGTTCAATTTGGATGAATGTCCTTAATTTTACGTTATTTATGGTAACAATATTTCTATTAATTAATCGATATCGTTAATCTGTGGACTTTCACCTAAGCTGTGTCATGGATTGACCATCTTATACCTTCGTTGCAAACAAAAAAAGGTAAAATAAAATAAAATAATGTAATTACATATATATTATTGTATTTTTTGATTGGAACGTCAGGCACAGTGGGCCATGAAGCCAACAAGGAGCCGACCACAAGACGAACTTTAACTGAACTCGGACTGACTAATGAACTAGAAGCAACTCAAGTACTAATAGATTCAACTCGTCTCGAATATAAAGAAATTGAATTTGATTTAGGTAATTAAAGATTGGCTTAACTAGTTTAATAAGCACCTCTCAACCACGCAGTAACACATTTTTGCAAGGCAGATGGCTAGGCTAAAATTAAAAGTTGAAGTTAACTCTGCCTATCGGAACGCTTGCTAATGTGAGACTACAAACTTTTACTTAAAAAATATTAATAACTCTTATTATAAGCTTCTGAACTGTGTGATGCACTTGAGAAGGGTGGCAGTGCAATAGTGTGCAAGAAGTGGAAGTAATTTGGTTTTCAATATTATGAACTTCACACGAACATGTGCTATTTTTTTGCGAAAGTCCGAACTTTTCTGTTAAACATTACGTTCATACAAACGAATGCTAAACTTGTTTAGCATCTCGTTTAGTATGTTTTTATTTAATCTCCTAATTGTGCATGTTGGATAACTGAACATTCTAATTTAATGCGTATGATAAACTTGTTAGCTTGTTCCCGCATTGATATATATATGGTGGAAGTTGACGAGAAAGCATGGCTCCCTGTGCAAGTTTTATAATAAAAGAGGCTCATAACACTTGTTTCATATTTAAAAATAAATATATGACTACATAATTATTTAGAATACATAGATATTATTACAATTATATCAACTGCAGACCTCAGACCTACCAGGACCTCCATAGTAGAAATAAGTGCCCCATGCAGTATTAGTATTTTCTCCAATCTTGATGTCATAACATTCCGGCCGCGTCGCATACGCCTCCGGCTGGTAAGGACTTACGAGACGGCTGTCGCTGTCCACTGTCTTGATGTCGCCGAAGTAGCTGGCCTTGCCTGTGCCCTCGCCGGGAAAATGGCCACTGCCCATATGGGTCGCCGTGTGTAGCCCTCCTGGGTTTGTGTTTAACACCTCCCCACCCCATTGCACCTCCTCTGCCCTCTCTTTCAAGCTTGTGAACAATTTGGCCGGCCAGTAACCCACCAACTTGTTCTGGACTTTCAACCACCAGTCCTTGCTTATGTAATCCTGAGTAATAATGAATGAATCTTAAGTTTTATTTATCTTATGAGACTGAAATCTATTATATAATTCGGATCAATTGTGTAACGTGCAGTTGTATATATGCTACCACCTTGAAGATGGTTATGTTCACCATGTACTGCTTTCCTCCATAGGTGGACACTGGTTGAATGGGGCCGCCCAAAATTGTCTTGCCTACCTGAACAAAGCCTCTGCACTGCATGTTAAAGCAGCCTGTCTTGTAGCCATTTGCCTGAAAGCAAGAAAGATGACGTCTACAAGATTAAGATATATTACTTTACAAGGAATAATATGTTCTTGCATCGTAATGGTCTTTCGCATAACGAAATAAAGCATGATCAGTATAAGGTTGCTCATCGAACAATTTGAAAAAAAGTTTTAACATTATAATTTTTTTCCTCAAACTCGGCGCATAATTAGATGATTGTGCCAAGTTTATTCAATCTCGAGTTCGAATTAAGCTCAAAGTAGTTTATTTATTTGTATGATAGAAAATAAAATGGTTTGTTGAGTGTCTACCGTCCAAAAATTGAACAATCGAACCTTCCTGTCCCCAAACCGATGTGGATCAACCTGATCATGACAGAATTAACTTGCCCAATAAATCAAATGGATTTACGAGTTCGAGTAATTTATTTATGTACTGCATGCATGCATGCATTTACGTAGCCACACATACATGATAATATTAATTTATCAACTTTACGGAAGATCAATATAATTACCGTCCAACCAGCTTCCACCGTGTTAACATCCCCAGCTCGTGAAACAACCCACATTTGGCTAATGCTAAACTCGTCGGGTCTCTCTACTTGTGGGTCCCATATATTGAAAGAGGCCTTCGCTCCATAATACCCTTGTTCTTCTCCGCGCACGTAAGCCACCGCATACTGTTCTAAAAAATAGTTCATCAGCAAGGCATAGCTAATCATGGTACTAATTACAGAAATAATCGATGCTAAAACTTTGTAGTTTCATTTCTTGCATGCGTTTTGTCGTTAATGTTGATCATTAAGGTGAACGGAGATGATGATACATATATGATGGTAGTCGTGGTGATCACGAGTACTGACCTCGTGGCCGCCGTCGTTGTTTCCTTGATTTGAATCAGTTAAATTGAGGAATCCGGTGCTTAATATTCTTCGTTTTCGAGGTGCTATTTGTTTCATTCTGAGGATAGGGATTGTTCCTTCTGGGCATTCTTCGTTTGTTTCCCGTTGCTCTTTCTCATCATCGCTTGAAAGACGTATCTCCTCTTGCAGGTCTTTGGGGTAGGAGCTTGGCCTCATCTGTTAAAACATAGAATGATTATTTGATAATGACAATATTTGATAGTTTCTTGTCAACTGTCATAAGCACATCACCAGTTTAATGTACTCCGAGAGGAGAAACAAAACCTGAATTGTGTGATCTTGAAGTAATGGGTGATCAAATGCTGGTTGTTTGTTGATGTCGACGCAGTCGATAATGTCATCGTTTACCTGCTCAATAATTAATATAATGAGTAGATCGGGGATGAATTTAGAACATGCATTTACCATAGCATATATACGAGATGCTACGAAGAAAGAAACGTTTGAGTTGAGAAATTAATGATACTAGTAATTTAGAACCTTGATTGTTTTGAGGGTGAACTTTGGGGGCAATTCGTTGATTTTTGTTAATCCTGTTGTCGCCTCTACAACTTGTTGGCTGATCAGTAATGCCTGGAAAATGCCCAGCACGAACCTAGTCATGCCAACAAAATAAAGCTTGCTCATGGTAAAACACAATCAATCAAAATTCCCTAGCTGCATAACAAGAAGAAATAAGATTGTTTGTATGTGTAAAAATGGTGCAAAGATGGGATTTCAATTTCCAAATATCCTAGAAGAGAACGAGCAATCGTGAAGGAGAGTCATTTTTATATTAGATAAAGAAGATAAGAATCAAATGTTATAATTAGTTAATGTTGTCTGTCTGTAATTTTTTGCTTTGGAAGCAAAAGTCAGCTATTACATTTGCAATTCTATAAATTATGTTAACTAATAGGTAAAATCATTTTGGATGGATGTCCTTCGTTCTAGTCTACGTTATATTTGGTAACATTTCTGTAAATTAACATATACCGTCAAACTGTCTTAGTTGTCATTGACCCAAGTGTGAGGCCGGTTGACCCTTTCATTCAACCGCATCTTATACATTTTTTGCCAAGAGAGACAGACATCATCTTATACATTTTATTTTATTTTATTGATATTATGCATTATTTTATGTATTGTTTTATGAGAAGAGGCATGATGGACCATGAGGCTAATGTTTAACCGGCCACAAGATTAATTGAGCTTTAAGTGAGAGTTGACTTATAAATTAGAAGTAGCTCAATTTGGCATCATAATTTTTAAAATTATCTGGTTGTCTAAACCGGTATCAAGAAATCGATCCTATTCCATCAAATTTGGTCTGGTGTCCGGTTATCTAAAAAACTGGCCGGTCTAATGCTATACCACTAAAACCCTCATATACTCCTATTGTGTCTCTCTCCACTACAATACAGATATTAATCGAACGAACCAGCTTGTAAACCTATAGCGTTCAAGTAATCAAGTTGATTTGGCTCGACTCACAGTTTGAATTAAAATAACTTGAACTTGAATTCGAATTTGACTCATTAAATTTTATACAATTATGAGATAATGGTTTATAGCTCGACTCAAACTCAACTTGAAGTCGGCTTGTTGCTAGAACTCAATTCAATTTAATTAATTTTAGGATTTCAATAAGTGCAAATATTATGGAGGAAAATTTTTAGCTATGCCCTATTTTTTGTGCCTCATTTGCACCCGTCTTGATTGGATCATTTGAAACCTATGTAAAGTTTCACTAATCATCTCAACAAAAAGGACAGTTAACTCCATTTAGTACCCAAAAAGAACCCAACTAATATCGTCATTGAAACTCAGCTGGCCCAATTTGATTGAGTCATTCAAAACCTACGTGGATTTCCACTAACTATCTCAACAAAAATGAAAATTAAAAAACCTGGTTAACATTACAATAGAACCTCGGTTGGCATAATTAGAAAAACCCACCAATCACAAAATTTTTAACTTCTAGTATATATTAACTTCAAAATTCAATAAAAACTTATAAGAAACTCAATTGGCATAAATTAAAAATCTCACGTGAACAAAAGTTTATCTTTCATTATATATTAACTTCAAAAGCTAATAATAACTTATAAGAAACTCGATAGGCATAAATTAAAAAACCCATGTACACCAAATTTTATCTTCCATTATATATTAACTTGAAAATCTAATAAGAACTAATAAAAAACAAGGTTGACATTGTTAGAAATAAACTGCTTGTTAGAAATAAACTGTATAAACTTAGGATCGACTTCATATAAAATCATATAAAATCATCGAGAGAAATTAAACTAGATAAATAAAATAAAATAGCGGAAGCTTACCTGAAGCCATAAAGAAACTTCATAAAGAAATTATTAAAGTCTGAAACCAGAACAAAAACCAGATATGAATTCAGGAACCATAACCTCCTTATTTATAGCCTTAGTTCCATAAATTCAATTCCACCCATTACGAAAGAGAATTTATGAAAAATGTATCTATACATTGAATTCCACATTTTTCTCATTGAATTCCACACTTTAATTTATAACTCATAACCCTTAACTTTAGTAAATCAATTTAATTTAGCCAACCTTATATAATAACATATGATACAATTCTTGATTCATGTATATATTTATGTCCAATTTCCAACAGACATAACTTAAAAACCCCACGTGGAGAAATATTCTCTTCCATTATATATTAACTTAAAAACCAAATAAGAGCTTATAAAGTAACTTAAAAAATTCAGGTACACGAAATTTTATCTTCTATCATATACCAATTTAAAAATCTAATAACAACTTATAAGAAACTCGGTTAACATTAAAAAACCCACGTGCACGAAATTTTATCTTCTAATAGAGGAAAATTAACATTCAATAGTACTATTGAACAATTTTACAAATTAATAGCATTTTAAATTTAAAGTTAATAATACCCATGACATGGATTTTGGGTTGAAATTTAGGTTGGTTTGGAGTAGAGGTACGGGTTGAGTTATTAATTAGTTAAAAAAATTTAGGCAGGGTTATAAGAGTTCTATATTCATTATTAAATGATAAATTCCTAAAATATTATTTTTAAATAATATTTTAAATTAATTCTACAAAATATAATAAAATTATTTTTCAATAAAATAATGAAAATCTATCCATTTAACTTTAACAAAATATCTATTTTTAGAATATAATAGTTATATATAAATATTAAAATTAATTATATAAAAATAAGTAATAATCTTAATAAATGTGCATTAATAAGTAAAAAATTTATTCAAATAAAATTTTCATGGTTGAATGACATTTATCAACTTTTTAAATTGTTAAATTGGCTAAAACTATGCTTTAATTATTACCAACAATAAATAAATAAATAAATAAAATTTCTTATTGAATATCTATTTTTAAATAGCATTTCAAATTATAATTCCTAATTTAGGTAAAATTATTTTTTAAAATCTTTCTTCTAACAAATTTCAATATTAAAAATTTTAATTAAGTAATTATTAATGAGTCCCAAAAGGTATTATGGAGTCCAACTTTCTTTCCCATCGCCCAAAAGAAATAAATATAATAAATAATACAATTACAACCCAATCCAAACTCACATTTTATAAAATTAATTCATAACCTCAACCCGCTATGTATCCAAACTAACCTAAATTTCAACTCAAATTCCATATTAAGGGGCATTAATGACTTTCAATTTTAAAATATCATTAAATTGTAAAACTATTAAAGAGTACCTTTGAATAGTGAATGATGCATCTTTTTACCATCAAATGGTAATCTACTCCTTCTAATATATATTAACTTGAAAATTTAATAATAACTTATAAAGAAACTTGATTGGCATAACTTAAAAGCCCACATGCATAAAATCTCATCTTCTATTCTATGTTAACTTGAAAATTATAAAACAACTTATAAAGAAACTTGGTTGGCATACAATAGAATAAAAAATTTCGTGTACGTGAATTTTTTAAATTATGCCAATCGAGTTTCTTTATAAATTTTTTGGGTCTTCAATTTAATATATAATAAAAGATAAATTTTTGTGCATGTGAATTTTTTGAGTGATACTAACCAAGTTTCTTTATAAGTTCTTATTGGATTTTCAAGTTAATGTATAATAGAAAATAATATATCATGCATGTGAGTTTTTTAAGTTACGCAAACCAAGTTCGTTTATAAGTTTTTATTGAGTTTTCAAATTAATGGATAGTAAAAAATCAAATATCGTGCACGTGGATTTTTAAGTTATGCCCAAGTTTCTTTATAAATTATTATTGTGTTTTTAATTTTGTGAGTTCTTGGGGTTGTGCCATCCAATTTTTTGGATTATGTCATCCAAATATCATAAAAACTCATTGTGTGCATATAAAAAATATACTTAATATATGATGGTCATGCATGTCTCTTTCAATAGATATGCTTGAAAACAGAGTGGGTTTTTCTAATTATGGTAATTGGGTTTTTATTCTAATGTTAACCAATTTTTTCTGGGTTGTGCTATATAGAAAAATGTATTTAATATATGATGGCTGTATATGCGGGTTTTTATAGTTACGGTGAGTGAGTTTCCATTCTAATGTTTGAAATTTTATATTTTATTGTATGCCAACCATATTTCTTTATAATTTGTTTTAGAGCAAGTTAACATAAAATAGAAGATGAAATTTTGTACACGTGGACTTTTAAGTTATGTCAATTGAATTTTTTATAATTTTTTATTAAGTTTTTTTGAATTAATATATATTAAGAGAAAATTACCATTTAATAGTAAGAAAATGCATTATTCACTATTTACGGGTACTCTTTAATAATCTTATGATTTAATGATATTTTTAAATTTAAAATTAATAATACCCCTGATTATGAAATTTGAGTTGAGATTTGGACTAATTTGAAAACCGGCCCTATTCTCAAGTTATAAATTAATTTTAAAAAAGTAAATTTGGGTCGACCTATAATAGTATTATTTATTTATTTATTTGAGAGGGAAAAATATGAAATTTACTGCACATGGATTTTTTAAGATATACCGACCGAGTTTTTTTATAAAATTTTAGTTATTTTTAACAAAAATTTTTTAATGTTATTTTATGTACAATAATTTTAAAATCGAGTTTGAATTAAGTTTGATAAAATACTGTCACAACTCGGATCGAGTTTGAGTAGAGTTTAAATTAAAATGGGCTCAATTTGAGTGAGACGAGGTGGAGCATGTGTGAAACTCGGCTCAGTTGCTCGATCAGCAGCCGTATTCTCCATCCTGCCTCCAGTTCTAAGTCCCTAACACTGCTGCTTTCGATTCCCTCTGGCGCCGTCGTCTTGCCGTCGGTGCCCGACGCCCCGCTGGTGCCGTCGTTATCTCTAGCTCTCGCCGCCTCTGCCTCTACCTCTCACCACCACCACCTTCGCCTGTCGCCGGCTTCATATTGCCACCGGCACAGCCTCCACCCTCGAGCTCGAAGTCCCTGCCGGCCCGGTTGGTATCTACACCGCCTCTCACGGTCTCACCACCGCCACCTTCACCATGAGATGAACCTTCCTTGGGATACGAGATGAGAATCCAAAGTCATCTTCTGGTGGAGCTATGGTGAGCTGTGCCTGCTAAGCAGCTTACCCTGGCTCAAATTGTTGAGATATGATGTGTTTCTGGTGTGGTTCTAGTGTTCTAGTTGTAGATATGATTGATTGATGACCTTAGGGGAGAAAGTTAGGGAATCAGGTGCAGTGGGTGTTGTAGGGTAGTCTCATCGCACATATTTATGTTTTTCAACTCTATATTTTTGAAAATGGCATACGGTAGTGTATTTTTAGATGTGAGAGCTGATCTAATTTTCTCACAGTTCCAGTCATTTGTTAGATTAAGTTGAATCCAAGTTTTGCATGGTTCTTTCCCACATTTGTTATGAGAAGAGTAGTGCACCTGATAACTTGGGGTTCCCTGATTGCTTTTTAGAATCGGACTTGAGTTGTGTTTCGGATAAGGTTTGAAAGCTGCAATTAAACCCTGAAGGAGATTGATTGATATTGGAAAATTATTGGTTGATGCAGTAAATAAAGACACAATGCAAAAAGCATTGTATCTTGCCTCTTGGACTATGGAAAGAGTTCCTGGTGCAAAATTAGGGAAGAGGACACTGGACTTAGGCAGAACTGAATGTTATCTCAGAATTCCATTTCCTTCTTGTCCTTTCTTTTAACAAGTTTGATTCTATAGACATGTTTGTCCTGGAGTAAAAAGTGTGATTTCCTGAACCCTGATGATTGATTGTACAGCGATTGAGATGTAGGATGGAAGCAGTGAGAAAAAATCAACGTGCTTTGGAAAAGTAGGAATTATTGTGTGTGTGGACTATTGCCATTGGGTATGATTTGTAAAAAAAGGGAGTTATTCTGGCAACGATAAAGGAAAGTAATGTGCTTTGGAAAAGTTGGAATTAATGTCTATTGTGGACTATTATTCATGGGGTATGTTTTGAAAAAAAGGCAGTTATTCCTATGTGTAAGGGTCCCAATGTAGTAAAACAGGAAGCTAAGAGTAAGATAAAATGGATTGTTTGGGGGAAAGAGTTAGTGGAGTCTCAAATGCTTGCCTTATTGGCAGTTTGGCACTCTTGGAATCTTAGTTTAGTTTTTAGGGTATTCTACTTCCCTGTGTGATTTTTTGTGTCTTTGGGGAACTCCTTCTTTCCGAGCCTACATAAATGCACTATGCTTGATTAAGCTTTTCTATTTTGTCAATTCCTTGTTGTGTCATGCTTGAACTTGTATTTTTTTTAATAACTTTAGTTTCTGTTACTTGATTTGGCTTATTTTGTTTATGATTTTTACCTATAAGGTTGTTGATTTGCACAGGAAATTTATTTGCATTAGAAATAGGAAAGATTGTCTGTGTTTGTATAGTGTGTTGTTTACATATAAGCATATAAAATTGTCTGTGTCTGTATTGTCTTTTTCTTGTTTAGTAGTATGGCAAGATCCCTTTCCACCATGCTTTTCAAGAGGGTTGGCACATTTCGAACTTCAAGCTCTCTACAACCAACGGTATTTATTTATTCAGCTTACCATCTTTGGTTTGGATATGAACTGATAACTTTTTCATAATGAGCAAAGTGTGCCTACTTTTGAGTTTTAATAGGTATAGTTAGATCCAGACACACGGAAATGTGAAACTCAATTTTGACTAATCTATAATCATGTTTAATCACTCTATTGATAGCATTTCTTTAAGAGAATCCAACTAATGAACATCACATCAAGTTACTAGACGATGGCAGGCATGAATAGGCACACGCTGGTTGTCAAAGTTAATTCTTTAATGTACACACGCAGCTGTTTAGGCATTGACAGTAAAAAAACAAGGTAGTTGTCTGCTTTTTGGGTTCCAGTTTGACATTTCATGTATAATGAAAATTTAATTTTCCAGAATATAAAATCTCTGAACGTACAATACTTTACTGTTAGGGCTGGATGAAGTCTCACTCTTCCAATAACTTTTGGTTCTTGACAAGCAGTAAAATGTGTTTCAAACTGCCTTGTCTGCATGTTGCTGTAATCTTTCTTGTTTGCCATCTGGTGACTTTTTTTTAATGCAAATCCCACTTATGTATAGTGGTTCACTCCCTAGATTTTCAATTTATTCTCAAAATAGATAATTTTTAACTTGCCCTCACTGTTTGCACGAAAAAATAAGCTCTATGATTAGCTTTGTGCTTGTTAAAATCAGGTTGCATCTGGATCCTTGTTATCTCGTCATGGCTTGAGATATTCAACAATAAGTGATGACTCTGATACCCATGAAGACTTTAAACCTGCCAACAAACTGGAGGGTTCCAGTCTTTCTGTACAGGATGTCGTGGAGAAGGTACTTTGTTTACTTTTGATGTAGTTATTCTATGTTGGTATCTAGTATTAGCTTTTACTTTGGCCCTTTTACCTTCTAGGGGAGAGAATCCAGAAACATACTACTGTTGCCTTATGACTGTCAATTCTTCTATTTATGTGCTTAGGATGTCAAGGAAAATCCAATCATTATTTATATGAAAGGAATTCCTGATGCACCTCGATGTGGATTCAGCGCTCTGGCTGTGAGAGTTCTTAAAGAATATGGTGAGCTGATGTTTTATGTTTTTGTTACCTTGACTTTATCGTGAATATTATGCGGGAAACAATCAAGGCTTAACTTGTACTTGTTCGAGAAGAAATTTTATGGAGATTTAGAAAGCATTGCTGCTTGCAGCCATTGTTTTTAGGATGATCTTTGTTCTTGGATGTGATTATTATAGTGCAGGACTGTGATTTTCTGATGTGACAGTAATGTTATTTAGAATTACAGCCTGAATACTGCTAAAGCTTGATTTAGGTTTCATTGTTCATAAAATTTGGCAGGTGTGCCGTTCAGTGCTAGAAACATTCTGGAAGATCCTGAATTGAAAAGCAGTGTAAAAGCGTTTAGGTAAACCCTTCACTTTTTATCTATAAGCATTTAAAACATTATCAACTTTGTCTAAAATTGCTGAGCCACCATTTAAATTTTCCGTAGCAATTGGCCAACATTCCCTCAAATTTTCATCAACGGAGAGTTCGTTGGAGGCTCAGATATTATTCTCAACATGCATCAGGTGAAACATTTGTGGTACATCTTTGAGCAATCTTGCTTTGGTTGCTTTTGTTTGTCACAAGATTGATAGATGGCATGCCATATTGGAACTAAACTACTTTGCGGTTGATTAACAGTAGCAATTAGTTTAACGTGTTCAATTTTCTATTTATCATGGCAGACGGGAGAACTCAAGCAAAAATTGGAAGGCTTTGGTGCTGGGAGCAACCCATAAAGAGCTCTCTGAAGACATATTTTGAAGCTTCCTCGTCCATGTTAAACTTACAGGAGCTTGGAGTCGGCCCTTTCTAGAAAACAAGAACGGACTAAAGCTGTCTCTAGTGAAAAAAGAAGAGAACTATTTTCTAATAATTCATCATCAATCTTCTGAATAGACAATATGAATTTGTTCTTTTTTTAAAATTTTAAGTACACGCACAGGACTGCCATCATGGAAATCCACTGTTGCATTTTGTTTTTAAACATCTATTTTACGATGAGATTTATATGCATGAGTTACAACTAATGTATATAAACTATAACTTCTATTTGGAACAATTTGGTAACTCTCACTGCATAAAATCTGGGTAAAATTTATATAGATAAATGCAAAATTAAATAATTAGAATATTTAAAATTTTCAAATCAGTCTAATGCGTTAATTGTTTCATGTTAATCATCAAAGTAATTATTATACAAAATAATTTTAAAACTAGTAAGTATTTTAAAAATCTATAACTATGCTATATTGATATTTTTTAAACAAAAATTAACTTTTTTCGCTGCACTCTATTTTTTATATATATGAACTTCATTATATGAGACTCACTGAATAATGTTCAACTTAATAGCTCATATAAGCTATAGGGGATAGTTAGCTTTAATTTTTCCTTACCATGATTAGTTCTTTTCCCACGTACAAATAGAAATTTGCACTTATAATTTTAATAAGAAACTTAATAATGTGTGGTCCCCATGGCCAATTGGTTTGGGCTATAAAAAGGTCTTGGTCCTTTTCTCTTTTGTTGGGGTTAATTTAAAAGTCTTACATTTGAATCCCAGCCAGAGGAGGTTTTGCATTTATTTCCTCTGTTCCTCAAAAGATAATTTTATCATGATTTTACTGATTATTTTGAATAAAAATAATTTATAAGTAATTAAAATTTTTTGCTGAATAAAAAAATTGGTAAGATAATTAGTAGCATTCACCGAGCCTACTTTTAATTGAAATGATAGTAGCTGGAAGCTATTCCATTTAAAATTAGGCAGGGGGCAACAAGTGTTGGTAGAACAGGGAAATAAATAATCGGCGGCATTCATATAATTTAAAGTTGACTTAATTTAAATACAAGTAAAAAATAATAACTAATTTTAAATAATTTTAAAAATAATTAAAATATAATACACATTGTAACATTAAGAATGACATATTATATAATTAATAACTCATCTATTTTGACCGTTTTTTATTTGATTTTTCATAAACTAGTCTGATTCAATAACTCCCTTTTAATTCGATTCAACTTCGAATTCTAATTTTTGTGTGTATAATTATTTGCCTACTACCTGTAACTCAACCACCTGGTTACTCCTACTTTTATACATTAATTCCACAGTCGTTTTGATGGTAGAAATCACAAATACCTTACAATGTATATAATGCACAGTGCACATGCAATAGATTTTCCACATGTTAAATAATGGGGCCAACCCAAATTAAATAAAAATCAAATTAAAGTCTTTGTTTTGTCCAAAAAAATTAAAAAAGCAAAACAACCCATTTATGCGCCAATGATAAGATATATTTTTTAGCCTATAAAACCATGTTTACATGAGCGGTGAAAATTTAATTAAGCCGTAACATAATTGTTCATAGCCTTGGTGAGGTGCGCATACGTAAGCCAATTGACCTACACGAGATTTTTTACACTTCTCAGAGAACAATGATTTTTTGTTATGCCTCTCTTTTTATTCACATTTTCTGTCACGTCCCGTTGGAAAAATCATCTCAATTTTTATTCACGCCTTATGATAATGACTTGTGTATACTAGCAACGGCTTATATATATATGCCTTATATGAGTTATAGCTTATTTTTAAAAGCAAATTTAATGGGCCCCACTATCTAAAAATTGCATGGATAAATATGCAAATATACAATTAAGGTACTTGTGAATTTTCAAATCAATTAAATATTTACAATCTTTTCATCTGAAATTTTAAATTGTGATAAGATTAATTTTAATTCTAAAAATAATTCATATTGATATCTTAAAACAATAAAAAACCTTGTCCATCTATACATTTTCACCAAACGTACCGATTTTATCATGCACTGACCTACTAAAAAATTCAAATTAAAAATATAATAGATAATATAAATTGGAAAGGCTTAATGACTGATTAATACAAGAATATCAACAATAAGAAAATTAAGCAGTTTATTTAGATTATATGACATTTTTTTATGACGGAGACAGAATTACCTTTATTATCTAATTATTCTTGTAATCTAATAGCTCACATTAAATGTAGTTGATCCTAATATTTTCACATAAATTACGCAAGGAGTAGTTTAACTTAACTTCATCTTTTATAATTAGACATAAGCTCTTGTCAATAAACTCGGATCGTATCCCATTCGAGAAATATGCAAAAGCGCTACGTGCTCGCAATTAACCGGCGCAAAGTGGGCCCACATGCAACGTTAAACTCGACCCTCGAGGCGATTTGGGTAGGTGGACCAAGCGGCGCTGCTACCCGCGCATTTCTCCAAACCGCCAATCTCATTCGATCTGATGCAAGCCGACCGATTAGCCGACCAGCGGGTCCGCGAAGCCCATCGGCCAAACGCGCGGTTACCGAAGGAATTTCGGAAACCCGCAATTTCCCGCCCACGAAAACATTAAAAGCAAAAATCAATTCTCCCTCCCATTTTTTTTCTATTTTCTTTTTTCTTCTTCCTCCTCTCCCTCAAAAGAAAGAAAAAACCTATTATTATTATTATTATTATTACTTTTTGTTCTTCAAGATGTCAAAAGATTCAACCTTTTTCAGTCGTTGATCTGGTTTTGATCTTGCTGGAGGTAGAAGAAGATCAAAGAACTGATAAAAGGTTTTGTTCGGCGGCGGCGGGGAGGTTGTCTGATGCTTCTGCCGCTGCTGCTGCTGCGGCCGCGGTAGCGGTGGGGTTGGCGGTGGAGGTGGCTGTGGCGGTAGCGGTGGCAGCGGAGGTGTAGGAGGTGATGGATTCTCCGGATGCGGCCGACAAGATCGCGTCGGCGTCCAAAACCTCGCCTTCGAAGGTTCGGTTTAGTTTTTTATTCGGATTCTTCTTTTTTTTTTTTTTTGCTGTCTGCTCTCAAGTTTTGGGATGTGGGTTTAGGGTTTTTGTGGAGGCGTTTTGTTGGATTTGTGGAGAATGTGTGGGATTTGGGGGAGGGATTTGGTGTTAGGGTTTTGTGGGGAGGAGTGTGGGAGCTGGTTTTGGGGGTTGTGTGCGCATTTTGAGGGTTCTGGGTTGTGGTCAGGGGAACGGATGGAGATTTTGGGGTTTTTAGGACTTTTGGTCCTTGTTTGTGTCAAGAATGGAAGTTGGGGTTTGGGTGTGGGAAACTGCACTGGTCGAGTTAAAGGTGTGATGTTTATGTTGTAGGGATTGATTGATTGTATGTTCTGATAGTTGCTGTAGGAGGTAATTCGCATTTGTTGTTTACTTTTATTGTCTGCTGAATAGTTTAGCTCATGGGAGTTCTGATTGTGCTCCTTTTTTTGTTTGTGTATTGGGATATGAATTTTACTAGCGGTGATGTCCAGGTTGAGGGGATTGATCAATTAATTGCATGGTTTGGTCGTTACTTTACGAGGAGATTTGGTTCAAGTATTTCACATTCTGGTTAATTCAACTAAATGGTTTAGTTCATGGGAATTCTGGTTGTTCTTTTTTTTTTTTTGACAAATGATTCACGAACTTTACTAGGTGTAATATCCAGGTTGAAGTTCTTGATTAATTAACTGCATGCTGTGCTCTTTACTTTTTCAAGGAGATTTGTTGCAAATATTTGCCATGTCAGTTAATTCAGCACGATGGGTTAACTCATGGGAGATCTGATATAATTTTTTAGCATTGAAATGTGAAACTATTGTCTACTAAGTAACTACTATTTTTTATATTATGTTTCTGCCACTTTTTGGTGGTTTTTCATATTTGTCTTCTTGATTTCAGTTAGGAATTGTCCATTAACAATTGACCAATCTTAGTTTATGTTTGCATTTTCCTTAGGATTCTCCTTTCTATCACTATCTTTCCAATCTATCTCCCATAAATCAAACCAAGGATACACGTGTTGGCCAACGGCTTTTCCATGTGAGTTCTCCGCCCCCTGTCTTCACCTCACCACGAGAGCCAAAGCTATTGGAAAGGTAGTATTATGTTATGGGAACACTTATCCCCCTCTTAGTATAAAAGGGCATTGCACAAAGTAATTTTCTTGGCAGAGAGTAACCAATACATGTTTCTTGCAATGTAGGCTTCAAAATTCTGAAACAGCAACTGCAGGCTTACTGACTATCTATAGAACTGATGGTGAGATACCTTCTATTTCTCAGTCAACCATGACCGAGGATCAAGTTATGCTGATTCCATACACTGAGGCATTTAACAAAGTTGTAGGAGACGCAGAAAATCAGAGTCCACCAGGTTCCATTGATAAGTATCTAGCTGATCCTTCTGAAGAGTGTGGAAATTTTTTATGCTCTCCTAACTTGTGTTCTGAAAAGGTTGCTGAATTGCCACAAATTTTTAAACCTTCTGCTAAATGGGGGGAAGAAAGATGTTTCAAGAATGATGTAAGTGAAAACAACCAGAAAGATGGCAATGTTGAAGCTGATTTACAAAGTTCCTCTGTTGAAAATACATCTGAGAGTTCGTTAAAAGGAAATTTACTTGCTGATGCCAATCCAAATAAATCAGCTGGAGATTGTTTTGTTACCATGGATCAAATAATTGATAAAGGATCAACCAAAATCGTCCAGCATATGGGCAATGATAATATTCTCGAGGCTGGTTCATCCCATTTATCTGCTTCTGCAGAGGACAGTTACTTAAAGGGTACAACTGCAATTGTGATTTGTGGAAATGAATGTGACAAAGAAATGCATGCTGCATCCCCCAGTACTCATATGAGTTGTGCTCATGAAGTTCAAGTGGTTAAGGAACAAAAAAATGATATGACATCACAGGGTAACCTCAAGCTGGATATGGTGCCATGTTCTGATCTTGTTCAGAATATTGAACTGGACCCATTTTGCATGGACAAAGTTGAAATGGTCAGTGAAGTGACTGACACCCTAATTGTGTTTGATCGCAATTTAACTCCCAAAATTGCAGAAATGCTGAATCTGTTTGAAATTCCTCATTTAGTAACAAGTTTTTTATCTGTGCCAACTCCCGAACCTCATTTTGCTGGCATCTGAAATCTCTTTGATCAATCTCAGCTTTTCTGGCCTGATTTTGTTTTTTGGACTTGCTCTTCTATTCAGCTTGTTGTTAGACTGCTTTGATTTACGCTTTACTCTAGAACTATAGGAATATGTTTATTACAATGTTTATTTCCAGCTTTCTGCATCTTTGTATTCTACAATCATTTGAATTAAAATGTAGGAAGCTCAACGCGAAACTCGCAGACGTTGTCTCCAGTTTCAGCCTGGAGGTAGAAATGTGGTAAAGAACAAAAGCAGTGGCTTTTCAACTGCGCCACCAAATGTGTTCCAGGAAACCAGCTCACCCACGGCTCCAGAAGCCCTAAAGATTAACCCATGTGAAAAAATAGATGGTGCTGTTGGCAATGTACTGGTGGCATATCCCTGTCAGCGTGCAGTTTCTGCAACTGAGTTGCATGCTTCCAGTGCTCCACAGAATGGTAATAAAGGAGCTAATTACTCAACAGATGTTAGGGCAAGTTCATCTGTTGGAACTCCTATTCCTTTAGGGATAGGTTTACACTTGAATAGCATCGGAAAGGCAGGAGTCAGCATGAATGTTCAAAAGGGACAGTATTTGTCTGAACGCAGCCATCCTTTCACAGAAGATTCAAGGGGTTTATTAGTCGACACTTCTTTTAGGAACAATTCGTCCCAAGTAAGTTTGTTTCTGGATTTCTCCTATTAACTATTTTGGTTGTTCCAGAGAAATAAATCATAAGAAATATTTTATTTGTTCAGATATCTGTTAGCCATTCACCCCGGTTGAATATTAGTGAACTATCTCTTGCTCCAACTAAGAAGAAAGATCTGGCAGAAACCGATGTCTGCAAAGTTGAGGATATTGATGGAATGAGTCCTAAGAAAAAGAGGCACGTATGTCATTAATACTTTTCTTTTTTGTGTTTTTGTAATATTTCTTACTGAATTGCCAGATTTATGTCCAGGAAGAGGTCAGCTTATAGCAGTGGTGATGAAGGGTGCAGACGTTGCAATTGCAAAAGTCCAAGTGCCTTAAGCTGTAAAATATACTGAGTGTTTGGCTTACTGTTTATCTGTAATTAAAATATCAATTTTGCAATCTAAGAGAATTACATTTTCTTCCAAGGCAGGTACTGTGAATGCTTTGCAGCAGGAGTTTATTGTTCAGACCCATGTACATGCCAAGATTGCTTTAATAAACCTGAATATGAAGATACAGTTATGGGGACTCGCCAACAAATAGAATCTCGCAATCCACTTGCATTTGCTCCAAGGGTTGTGCATTGTGTAATTGGATCTCCCCAAAATGTTGACGTAAGATGCTTAGACAGCTTTGATGAAGCCTGTGTATTTGCTTTTTTCTTGCTAGCTGAAAACAGTTTTAATGGCAGGAAGAAGGTACTTGGACAACACCAGCTTCAGCCAGGCATAAAAGGGGCTGCAATTGCAAGAAATCTATGTGCCTTAAGAAATACTGTGAATGCTTTCAGGTATAACTTTCCTCAATTGAACGTGCTAGTGTGTCTTTTGGCTTTATTCTGATTATTATAATTTTTTTAATAGGCTGGTGTTGGCTGCTCTGATGGATGTAGATGCGAAGGATGTAAAAATGTTTTTGGTCAGAAAGAAGGTAGTAATAACATCTTTGAATAACATTTTATACTCTTTCTATTGAATTTAACATATACATGGCATGGTCATGTTTTGCATTGTCTGGAAGTATCATAGAGAATTTAACCTAGGTTGCTGTTTGCTCAGGTTTATCTGACCCAACTCTTTACTCAAATAAGGTTCCTGTGTAAGCTAATCTGGTAGTTGGTTAGCAATTGTTAGGTTTGAGTTCAACTTAATCCATATCAACCCCGTTAGTTGTGGTATAATCTTCAATTTCACCATTCACGGTGGGGCTTCTTACAAGCCCTTAAAACTCTTCCAAATTATATTTAGATTTTACATTATCAGATTGAGAGTGGCAAAACAAATTAGTAATATAACTTCGTGTAGATGAGACAAGATGCAGATGGGTGATGTTGGTTTTCGTGTTTTAAGCATGGATTAGTTCACTTCTTTTGCTAACATTATGTTATCACATAATTCAAATGCATATCACGCAACTTAATATTATATCTTCCAAACAAAATAAAGCTTGAATTGGCCCAATGAAATATATTTCATCCAAGTTGAGTTGGGTCAGGTTCAAGATTACAATTGCATAACCTGTGTTCGGTTTTATTAGGAAAAACTTCTCCTGTCAATTATACTACATCCACGTGCTGAGTTTCTTACTAGGTATATATTTTCTTTTGATTATAATTTATAATATAATATTTAACAATTTCAAACTTCTGTAGGTTTGGGGATCATCTCATATGACCACCTGAAGACAGAAAGCATGAGGTGGAATAGAGTGGCCAAAGGAAAATTGGAGTCAGCTGATACTGCATGCAATATGGAGCCATTGGCAGCAAATGATGATATGTTGCAGTTGGAGCATTGCCCCATGGATCCTCCTTCGCCAAGACCATTATTTCGATGTTCAAAGTCAGCTCTTACACCTTGGCCTTTTTTTGTCCCCTGAAGCAAGGAGTGGTTGTTTACTTATTCTCTTTTATTCCATGACAGTCGTGAAATAGTACTTCCCAGATCTTGGCAGCATTCAAGAAGGCATCTGACTTCGTCACCTGACTCTGAAAGTTCAGCTGCATCGTCTTTTGGCAAATCTCCAAATTCTCCTATGAAATCAAGCCTGAGTGTCCGGATTGTGAAAACAAGTGTCTATGTTGAAGATGTTGATATTCAGATGCCAGCAAAAGGAGATACTATGGCATCCTCATGGGATGGGCTCATTGATAGATGCAATGTTTTACCAACACGGGATTATCAATCAATGAGAGCTAATCTTGGTTCCAATCCTTGTCTTAGTAGCTCACAGGCCATGCATGGCCATGTCAGGCTCAGTAAGGCACAGGATTCTCCAAGTACTCCTATATCTCAATTCTGTGAGACCAAATATGTAGGACCCAGCGGAGACAGCAGTTCAAAAAATCTTGATGATGAAACTCCTGAAATTTTGAAGGAGACACGTTCACCCATTAAGGCAGTGAAGGCTAGGTCTCCGAATCAGAAGCGTGTTTCTCCTCCACATGAGTCCTTCCAGGGATTACGGTCTACGACCTCCTCAAGTTTGAGAAGTGGACGCAGGTTTATATTGCAGTCTGTACCTTCATTCCCACCCCTCACTCCATACAGCGATTCCAAGGAAAAAGAAAAATGAACGAGAAGAATTAAAAGGTGCATGCAATCTGATTTTATTACCTCATTTTTATTTTTGTAACTATTATGTTCCCAATGAAAAGAAAATGCTTGGCTGGTAGTCTGTTCATTTGTGTAATGGATTCTATGGAAGAATTGTTATTGTCATGTCTATATGTGGAGCCATTTTTAGGTGGTTGGAACACATTGTGATTCACCCTGATAGTTTACCTTAACTGGAAAAGGAATAGTGATGACATAGCAATTTTTTATTTTAGTACTAATATTAACGTGCTTAACTGCATTTGAGTGAAATATAGACCATTAGTTGAACGAGCTGATATTTTTGTCCCAAACAGGTTAAACACCGTTCTGCAGATCTGCCATAAATGGAGTTTGGGCAGTTGTCGTCTTTGATTGTGTGAAATGTAGGATTCACGGGTTTCATTCCTGATCATTATTTGGGATATTGGTGGTGTTGCTGAGGTAGTGCAGTTCTTCGGTGCAGGGAAGATACCTACAAATTTCGAGAGATCATGTGTCCGTGCAAGTGGCAACTTGAAACGGTGTCGAATGAAACATCTCGTTAAGTTGGTAAATTTGGCTCCTTCTGCTTTGTCTCAGTAGCTGCATGCTTGTGAAGTTAGAATTTTTCGTTCAAATATAGAACTTGACAAATAAGCCTAGGTATGTTTCCTGAGAAGAGTGTGCCTAGGGGGAAATAATTCTTTTTCTCATCTTTAATGTTTTCTTTTTTCTTTAATCTTCGTTGTTTAAGTCTTCTGCATAGATCTGGATGCAGGAAAGGATGTCGTCAAGTTATAAAGGGATTCCTGATTCCAGTATTGAACGTTTTTTGCTGTCATCATTTATGTAAACATATACCTGTCCATTACTTAATTTTGATTAGCGACTTTGGGAAAGTAAGTTTGATATTAGCACAAACGAGTCAAAATTTAGACATTGAAACACATTCATATAAGTACTTTCGAATAGGCAACAATCCCACAAGGGAAATGCTTCTATCATCTATGACATATGACCCCACCCAATAGTGTTCCCTACCTCTCTGGAGTATGGCCGATAGCAACTTAAGAGGGAGGTGAATTTACTATTTACATCTGTGTGAGTGGCAATGCAACTGTTTTGCGAGTTTTTCAGGTCTTAAGCTCAAAGTTGAATACTATGCGACACAAATACTATTGGACAAGTAGTTTATAGATACATCCATCAAATCAAATCTGTATATATGAATGTCAGACTAATTACTAGGATCATCCATTACTTGGGAACATTGAACCAAATCTCTGTACATGAATGTTGGATTTGATATTAAATTCATCCAATATTTGGAATCATTGAACTTGACTTTCACTTAACTTGGGGGAAAATCTCATTTTTCTTCTTTTTTGTCAATAAATAAATCCCCCGCATAGGGGGGTTAAAGTGTATGACAATAATTTAAGTTTTTTCACATTGCTTCAATTGAATTTTGAGAATAATTAAGAAAGGGTTGTTTGCGGTGCTTCAATTATTGAAATTAGGCTTTCACTTTGTCAAGATCTAATTATCCTCTTTTGTTGCAAGGTACATAATTTATTATATATAATTTAGTGTGTGTATATATATATATATATATAATACCAAAAATTGAAGTGTGCTTGGAAGTTTGTTTAATATATGTTGTTAGAATAAAAACTTTAAAAAAGAGAGAATGCGGAGTAATTAAGATACTATTTAAGATATAAATAATATCTTATAACTTTATTTATAAATACCAAAAGAAAATGGAAAGACATGTTATGTAATTAAAAAGACACTTGAACAATTAAAGGATGACTTTCTAATCGAAAAAACCTAAATTAATTTTATTATTTCCAACATTTGCCCTTAAACTCAAATAGCAACATCACACATATCTAATTACCTTTTTAATTTGAAAAACCTCTCGGACTTTAATGGCTTCATAAAAATATTTACAACTTACAATATTATTTTAACTATTATTTGTTCCAATAGTGATTAACTAAAGATATATTATCTATAACATGATATATTATATTAGCTATAACAAAATATAGAAATTTTATAAGGTTTGAGTGTTAATCTAATAGATTAGACTATTAGGTAAATTAAATTGAGGATAAGATAAGGATAAAATAAATGACAAGGTAGAGATATGGTTGTAATTTATGTAATAATGAGATATTCTTACGCTTTCTTGGGAAAGGTAGGAGACAAGATGACAAAAAAGAAGAATCGATTATCAATCTTGCAATATTCCAAATTAATTTATTTATTCTTCACCAAATCTCTAATGAAATAATATTTTATCTCAATGTGTTCATTCTTTTCATGCATAATTGAATTCTTAGTCAAAGAAATAACTAAACAATTATTACAAAAAATTATACTCCTCTAACAATCTTCGCAACAAGATGACTTGACTTGCACAAGATGTAGCAACAATATATTCAGCTCCCGTAAAAAGTACAATTACTTTTTGCTTCTTCAAATACTATATAAACACAGATTTTTTAAAATAAAGAATATTTTCAAAAGTACTCTTTCTCTTATCAACATCGTCAGCCTAATCATTATCTAAGTAGCTAACCAAATTAGCATCATCAAAAAATGAATAAAAATATCATAATAGAATGCACTTCAAATGTATCTCAAAATTCTTTTAGGAGTTTGAAACTAATCTTGGATAGGTGTTTCCATATATTAGCTGAATGAACTCACTTCGTACAAAATATTCGGCCTTGTACCTGTAAAATAACGATGACTACCAATTAGACGGTAAAATTTACTGAAATTTCAAAATTTTCCCTTAACGTCAAACGTGTCACAATGGGAGTCACAAGACTCTACATTTACCAAAAACAGGTTCTTGAGCATATCAAAATTAAGTTTAGTTTCTAACATTTTCTGAACTTTGAATTTGAAAGTAAGTCAATGCCATTTGTAAGTGTCGTATTTAAAATTCAACTCTGATTTGACATTTTCCGAACCCATAAATGAGAAATGAGTTGTATTGACCAAAACATGCTCTTTAATTATTGACACGAAATTAAACATCAATACTTGCACAAATATGAAATTGATGATAAAGTAAGTATAGATCAACCATGTTCATCATAGTTGGCGTACATGACATGCATTAAATGATAAATTATTCATGCCACGTCTTCCTATTAAGATAGATGGTGTAAATGCCAAAACAAAATATACCAATATATAAACTTACAAAAACAATTATTAAATTCTGACATTAATTTCTATATAAGCATTTAGTAAATCATTTAGTTTGTTTCTTTGTTTACTATATATATTTTACAGAATGACAAAAAAATTGTTGTGTTTTCTAATTTCTTCTTATTGGCTTACTTAACATAACTGTTAGACACCAAATATTTGGAGAGAATCCCCTAAGTTTCTTCTATTTTAGGAGATAAACCTAAACCTTGAGCCACCCTTATCTCTTCTCCAACATCCTCTCCAGAGAATAATAAGTGACATTACAATTAGGAAGAGTTTTATTTATAGAAAAATAATATTTGGATTTTTCTTTAATATGTTTTCCCTAATATAGACTCTTACCGCAAATAAGATATACTCGATGCATCAAGGTATTAACTACACAAGTATATGAAATTCTAGTTATCTTTTGCTTCTCATCTAGGTTCAACTTTAAATAACCTTAATTACTTATGAATATCTCCTATTTGAGGTGGGAATCCATATTAGGGAAGACATATTCAAGAAAGAGTCTTATTATTATTTTTCTATAAATAAAACACCACGGTCCCCTTGTAACATCACTAATTATTCTCTGGAGAGGGTGTTGGAGAAGAGATAAGGGGTTTTGGTGCTTTGGCTTGGGGATTTAAGTTGTAGAACCTAATTCTTCTTCTAATTGTGGGAAGAATTATATTGTGAGAATATCTTCGATCTTATTCGACTACAAAGTACACATTCTATCATATTTAAATAATTCTTTACTAACAAAATAACACAAACTATCAAACAATGTAAAATATGTAGATATCAATTAAAAAGGTAGGTACCATGACATAGGTAACAAATTAATACAACTTATAATAGCATATACACTATAGAGTTTGGTCAGCCCTTGTTAGTATTTGAGATGATTGTGTAAAGTAATTTTACCCATTGCTTTTTTGACATATATTGAATTAGATGATTGTGTAAAGAATTATATTTTTTACCCATTTCATTCATGATATATATTGAATTATCGTTTGTAAATTGAATAGCTTTGTTCCCAAGTTGATAGAAGAAAGGTAAGAATGTGAATATAAGCTAATAGGAGTAAGGTGAAATGAATGTAAAATGATAAGCCTTGTCAAAAGGATTAAGGTGACTAGGTGACGGTCCATTATGTATTTTTATGCGGAGAAGATGGACTTATGACATATCATTTACTTTGAAGAATACTTTTGTGTATGCTTGTGGACGTATTGCATTGATTAAATCAATAATTTTTTTGCTAAAACTATTTTAGTTGGTAAGTGTTTTTCAGTGAGGTGAAATTTCACATGACAATTTACTGCTATTTTATAAAAAAATCTCAAAAGAACATATGATGCATCTACCGTGAGGCCAATGTCATCCCCACTCCCAATCAAAGAAAATAGCGGGAAGCCTTCACCTTGAACAATTGAGCTTAGCATCTTGGGTCCATTCTTATTGAATCATTTCAGTGTTCTTTGTCTATGGGAACGGAAAATAACAATAAAATCTGAAATTCTAAAAATGTTGAAGAACCTGGTTCAGCATCTAACGTTGAAGTCCTGCATATGCCAAGCTCATTTTCTAAGGTGTAGTAATCGGCTATATTCTTGGGTATGGACTGCATTTGACATTGGCTCGAGAAGGCGTATCATGCAATGTTAAAGTCATGGGGAAGAAGTTTTTACTTGTGCCAGTCTGAGAATGGTTTTTTACATTTATAAATAAACTACTCACACCTTTAATTTGTTTGATATAGTTTACTATGAGGTAGATAATTTGGCTTGCACTCTTCTTTCATTCCCCATGAAAGATTTGGCATGCTTCCTTCTAATATGTCTATCTATAACATTATTGTTTTAAATTTGTTTAGCAATTTATGACATGCTTCAAAAGTCATTAACCAAGTTAATAACTTACTAACTGGACGGAGGGAATCTTATATTCCACCTATCTTAAAGAAATTCTATTCCCGAAATTCTTTTCTATAACTCTTGAGCTTAATCTGACTCCCATGCCGTTTTGCAAGTTGAGTCTAACCACTTAATTATTACATGTAAAAAATATTCTTAAGATCTTGCCATACTAATCAATGGAATTATACCACGAAGACACATGAATTTTCAGATACAGTCTTTAAATAAAATCATAAAAATACATTGTTTGTTTTTCGCACATTGGTTGTCACTTTTGCAGGTACTGACAATACATTCAATAACTTGAATGGGCAGGTTTTTATACGTGTAAGCCGAGATGTAGTTCTGGATCTTCAACATAGAGTTAGCCATTTTGAATTAACAATAAGAATCTTTTTTAAACTAATAACAATAATCTAGGTGCATCAAGTGGCACATAAGCTCAATCAGTCACTTCATGTGATTTTTTGTTCAAAACAAATGGAGAATGCCAAGCAAGTTTATTTCAAATAATTCCATCTAAAGCGCAAACAAATCAAAATTTAGACATTGAAATACATATTTAAGTAGTATTGAACAGGCAACAATCCCACAAGGGAAAGGCTTTTATGACATAAATCCCCAGCCAATACTATTCCTCTAGCTCTATGGAGTATGGCAGATAACTCTATTTTTTTCCTCCCAGTTTCCAATTCTCATCTGTAAGCTGTTTGTAAGCACCAACTGTTTCCCTGTCATCTCATTAGCGAGGGCCATCAAGTCCCAACCTTGAAGTAAGCCATTTGCATACATCCTCCATTTCTTCAGGAATAGTGTAATGCCCAAGTCTACAAACAAGTAGAAGAATCAAAGTGGATAGTTCAAGTGATCATGAATGGTAAGCAAGATTGTGAAGAAAAATAGAGTTTTGCTAATTACCCATTGTAGCTCTTGAAAGCAAGGTTTCGGAATGAGCACGCAGACAGAACTTGTGCAGATTTTTCTCCATGTTTATAGAGGACCACATCATCTCCTAAATCACTTTCGCATATTAAGTTCAGAAAATAAAAAGATGTACCCTGTCTTGTAAGCGTGCCCTATAAACTGATTCCAATTGGAGCATTATTAATGATGTATGCACTTTTATGAGAACAAATTGGCCATGTACTAAAAAATTAGCAAGAATATTGTAAGCAAGTTGTTTTTAAGTACTCAACAAGTTTATTTCATTATTTTGCCATTGTTTGAATTTGATGATGTCCATGTGCTTCCTTCAACAGCTTAAGCTTTTAGAAGCTCTGAAAATACCATATTTATTACAAGATATTGAATGAAAACTTGTACAAAGTATTTATGCAGTAAACAAGAACCCAAATGAAAACTCATACACGACAATTATGAAATCAAATGTTCCCACAGTTAACTGATCTACGTCTAAATCAACAGCATTTATGCCACTGATTCAAAGAGAGAAAAACCTTCAAAATGATGATATCGAGATACCTTTGCCATGGCAGAGCAAAAGAGGCAATGAAGAAGCACGCGTTGCGGCTTCCGGTGATCCTTCAATCTTATTTCTCAAAGTCCTAAGCGTGGATGTCATACAGAAACTTAGAAAGTGCCTCAATAAATGGGAAAAAAACGCATAAAAGAATTAAGGAAAGCACAGGTTTTCTAATCATTATTTCTACACTGATGTTGCATATTCATACTTCTTTTGCTAAACTTGCCTAGGTAACTAAACGTGCAGACATTGATAGACTAAAGTTTCGTTTTGCAATATGTTTTTGAATAAAAACCAATGTAGCAACACTCAATATAGTTGATTTTCTGAAGGGAAGCAGAAAAGAGTACCTTGAACAAGGAAGCCATCCACTCAGACCAACTACAGCACTCAGGTGGACAGGATACATATTTCCATTGCCATATCTGCCATTAACACAGCAGGTAGCTGAATAAAGGGCAATTGCAGCTCCCATGCTGAAACCTCCAATACCAACTTTAACTGCAAGACGAAAGGATGGTTAGTTTTTTGTTTGATTAGTCAAGCTCTACATGGAAAAACACATACAAGCAAAGAAAATAAAAACAGGAAAGATAACACACAGATATATATATATATATATATAAGGAAGCAGGACATAACCACACAAATGTCTAAACCAACTCGTTAAGACACAATAGCTAAGTGTCTACTATGCATTAATCAAGGTAACTTGATCTTACTGAATTAATTATTTTGTATGAATGCATGACTAAAATTGATGCAAGTTACTGAGGAGAGCTTACTATCAGCAGGCTCAGTTGATAACAAGTTTGCAACATGCGCTGCAGATGCATCCAGGCCTTCAATGTCATCTGGCCCATCCTCTGAGAGATCTCCCGCATCAAACCCTGATTCAAGACACAGATATGACTGTACATGCCCAGATTCATCAACGAGATTATCTCACTCTGATTAATTTTAGAATTCAGACATACATGCAGTGCAGGGAAATCCTCCGAAAATTGCCACAGGACGTGTGGGAGCTGTAGGACAAATCCATTTTATCTACAAGCAGGTGAGAAAATACAAAAATAATATCAAGGCACTGGCAGGAGGACAGACTCAAACATCCAAGCGAAAATGATACAGTGGAATATAAAGTATTTGCCATCCTTAAAAAGAATAATAGGAGCAAAAATAAGATGTATAAGTAATGAGTTGCTCACATTAGGAAGGGGAAGTGTCTCCAAAATTTGTGACCAGCTGAAAATAACAAAAGAAATAAATAAGCTTCTATCAGATATGAAGAATTTAGAGCTATGTCAAAAAAAAAAAAAGGAAATTATAAAATTAACAACCAAAAAGAAAAATGCAAAGAGGAACTCTAGTTGATCATAAAAGTACTCCAAATAAAATAAGGATTGTGCCAGTAGAGCAAGGATTGTCAACATTAGTCATGATCTAGTCATGATTGAGAGTTGGAATTGGGAGATGGAAGATGATCTCCCACCTCCACAAAATCAGGGACAATGGTAGAATCCAATAAAAATGTAGCAGTAGAGAGAGACAGACTTAAAGTCAGTAAACAAGTAGATGGTTGTGTTGAAATTGAGCATTTCATTTTTGAAGCAGTTTCAGTGGATTAGTGGTCCCCAAGTGAAGAATACACTTGCTAAAGTAGGACCACTTGATGCAAGGTGACGACAGATTGCAGGCATAAACAGACAAGGCAATCATTATAATATTTTTGGTACAGATCTCATTGTAATATGATTGTAGAAATTGGCCATCTCCTCATCATATAATATTGCAAAAGAATCTCTCATGAAAAGATTTATGGTCCTTAGATAAATTCAACTAAAGAAATATCATTTTTCGGAAAGCAAACATGGCGCAGGCAAGTTGACATTCTCTTGAGTTCAACAATAATTCCACAAAGGAAGGTGCAAGGCATCCATCATAAAGTATATGCCACAGGAGGGAATAGAACCTCACCAACCACAATATGACTCGAGAATTAACTTAAATAAGACAAACAGTACACAAACAAACAGTAAACAAACAATGAATCTGAATATCAGGACCATGTGTAATAGCCGAAAAACCAATATTTGGACAAAAGATAATAAAGTTGGGAAAGGTAAAATAAGGAACAGTTGAAGCTAATTAACTATGAGTATGTATACCTAGAACCATTGTCACCAAGTCCATGAAGCCAAACAATGGTGGCCTGGTGTCTTCCTTTGGGCCTAATAACATGAGTTCTTCCAAACTCATATGCCATTCTTGTTGTCCTGCCACCTGAAATTATTATGCAGGGGATGCAACTTAGCATACACAAACATTTTAGAGAACAAACCAACAGCAAAGGAAGCCATACACAATTCCAAAATATAATAAAAACATAAAAACCAATGTTCCAAAATAATTCCACCGTTTGCACGATTAATTTACTCTGCATGTGAGTACAAAATCACAAGAAATAATAAAATGTTTGATAAAACTATTTGAGTTATGTAATTAGCGCAATCATCCACCCAATCGTCTTCATTAGCACATACAATGCTGCACTAGCATATAAACTACTGAACTCACACAAAGAAAATCTATTTGACAAATCCCACCAAAAAAGCTGATAAACAAATCTGACCAGGGGGCACAGAGCTGCTCCCATAGCTCATCTTCACAATTGTTAACACGCAAAGAGCAGCGGCGACGACAAGCTCAACTCTTTCAACAACTCAACACTAGCCCTGGAATGATGAAAAAACCAAACTGAGAAGCCTATTTATAACCATCAGGGACTCAAAGGAATAAAAACCAATGAATCTCAAAATTGCTCCATTCAGCTGAACCAGCAATAAACTACTTCTGGAAAGCCTATTAATATGAGAAAAGCCTAACCACCCAGAAAGCAAACAGACTTTATAGGCGGGAGAATCCAACTATATAGCTCAAAAGGTGGAGCTTTCTACTTCGCACGCACAGAAACGAGAATCTATGCTTGTGGGCATCGAGAAACAAAGCCCCCCACAACAAAGACAGTTTCTTTGCACATATCAGCTCAGTTCTACAAACTTCTCCTCACCCAAGTCACCATTACGAACCAATGAATAAAAACAAAAAACAAAAACATTAGAAAAAAGACCACAAACAGAGAAAGCAGTACATAGCGGCTGTCTTTGCAAGATGCAATACATTTTGAGTATTTTACGGCGGGATTAGTGTAAAAAGAACGAAGTTGGCATTTATCACCTTGTTGTGTTCTTCTTTAATGATGCAAAGCATGAACCTTGGATTGAGCAAGAGGGGAGCAAGGATTCCACAATAATGACTGTATGATGTGCGACAACTGGTGTCGTTCAAAGAAAGCAATGATATGCATAGTAGACAGTAGCATTCCTCTTTGTACAAGGATCGACATATACCTGGCATCATCATTGTCGTTTGTAACTCTGCAACAATCTCCGACCATTGGGAGGCCCATTTGACACATAGTCCAGCTCTCATGTTGCCATTTCCATATGCTATTGCTATGCACTGACCATATTGCCACCATATTCTCTGCAATTTTTTTACCACTTCATAAATATAATTGTAATAATTATCAGCATTTCGTGTTGAGTTAATGGTTGATTTGACTGATTTCACATTTAAATTAAAATTCATGCTATCATTACACATGCTGGTTTTTTATTTTTACTACCAAAGAGTAAAAATCAGGCTTAAAGTCAAGGTGGAGTGAGGAAATAAGATAAAAGTTCAATATCATTGCCGTTAATTATTTATCTTGTCAAATAATAAATGAAGATCATGAGATATTATTAGTTTAATCCTTAATATTAACATCCGAAAGTTTGCTGTGAAAAAGGCATGCACTTCTTCACAATGCGGTTTTACGTACCAGGTCGAAAAGTAAATTTAATAGGGTTAGATTAAAATTAAAATTTAAATTAGCAAGTTCGATAATTAAGCAAAAAAAGAAAACGATAAGAAATTACTTACACTAATCATGCAACTTGCTCCTACCTGCCCATGAAAATGTTTTACCTGAGGCGTAGGAACAATTAATAATATTGCTGAAGCTATAAAAAGAAGTATTGGGAAGAACAAACCCAGAAAGCTATTGACAATGCCAATTCGTATGTTCGATGTAGACCCGAAGGAATAAGCATTGCAGAGGAATTTTTTTATCAACTTGTGCATGCCCCTTTTTCCAATGATACAAATGCAGCCGAACTCCAAGAACAATGTACCAGTTGATGAAAATTATAGAAAAGATTCTCCTTCTTGTAGCTATTAGAAACTATTCTTCCTCCCACTCTTTAGAATAGAAACCTAATGATCTACCTCACTTCTAGAACATTAACCAAACAAATATCAATTTTTTTAAAAAAAATATCTTATGAAATTATTTAAAAACTTCTTTTGCGTATTGCATGAATGGGATTCCATTGATTGTGTTTAGCATCTCTTGGTGGGAGAAAAAGAAAATAAATAATAATAATAATAATAATAAGGTTTTAATTTAATTAAAACAATTCAAGTCGATTTTTCCACCTCATCTTGTGTTGTATATACTGAAATGTACGTAGGTGCATCAGTAGTATATCAAGCAATGCTAAACAAACTTCGATAACCCACTTTTTGCCAACGAGAAAGAGTAAGAATAACCTCATTAAACATTAATAAAAATCCTGTACGACTCATATAAAAAATTATATTATGTCTCGTTGAGACCTTAATTTTATAACAAAAGTATTTTTCTTATATATTATTGGTTGAATGCTTTCACTACGAAATAATAGCATAAAAATCCATGTAAACACGTATTGGCTAATGATGTTTTCTAGTGTAGAAATTGATAACCTCAGTGATGTTCGGGTTGTTACGAGAGTTATTTTAATTTTGAAATAACTAATTCAAATAACTGAGAAACATTATTAGCCTTTATTTTATAAAGATGCCCGAAGACCAAAATAATAGAACGAGGTGCCTTGTATCATTTGTTAAAATTTATTTATAAATAAGCATTTTTAATATGGCATTCCCACTTTGAAAAATTAGACTAGTTGCACTAAAATATAAGTATACGAGGCCCGTAGCAGGAGTTTTTGGACATTTGACACCAGCTAGATATTCCTAGTACATCATGTGTGAAAACAAAATTGGCATGGTTGTATTCAACTTGACACCACAAAAGTTGTCGAGCATAAGTGCAAAGATTGAAAGGATTACATAACAGTATAAAAGGTCACATCCAACCTTATTATTTAGGTTATATATGTATGTTCATGTATGAGTACATTTCATAGTTTTTAATGTGCTTATTGCCTGTCAAACTCCCCTTTCATTACCCAAAGAATCTATATATACTACAGGAAGCAAGCACATTCTACCGAAATATATAAGCTGATAAACATAGCTATTCTGGGCCAGAAAAGGAGGCTTGAGAACATTGTGACCTTCTCTCCAATATTTTTATAGCAGACTACGAAATGCTGTCGCAGCTAAATTTGTTGTTAAAGAAAAACACGGTACATGAAGTACTATGGATTAGCAATTTCTATTCAAAAGGTCATAAATTAGGCTAAAATAATTCCATGTTTTTTCTAAAAAAACACACACAAGGTGCAGTGGCCATTTGAGAGATGACTCCGTCTCTTTTGATCAGTTCATTTTGAGCTAGCTTGAATGATCTCAATGGAGTTCGAAAAGGTCTTTTTTACGAATGACAAAGTTAGTAGAGCACACGAATTATCAAAATAACAAATGGGTCATAGCGGTAATGTGACTATACATTATATAAAACCATTTTCTGAATCAAACAAGTTAGGCTAAACGAAGAAGTTAGGTATGGCAAATGAAGAAGAAGACATATAGCAAGAAAATCCTGCGCCGTTCATGCAGGACATTGACCTGCATTTCCATTGTCATGAGTGGGAATATAATCTCCCCCTAATATTCTTGTCACCGAATGTCTCTTTTCCATGATTGAAATACTATTCTTATAGCGATGGTTCTTCGTTGTTGAAATTCCCAGTCACTCTAGAAAAGACCCTAGATTGTCTCTTTCTGAGCTTCCTCTTCTCTCGTGCCCTTTCTTCTACCTAATTGTTTGTTAAAATGGGAGTTGACTTTGCAAGCAGAGATTAAGGAGTTTGCATGAACAATATTATGACAGCAAGAATTGCGTAGTGCATGTCTCAACTAATTTGATCCCTTTCTAAACATGCCACTTAAAAAGGTTTTAACTTTGTATCATATTTTAATCCCACTTATTCTTCTTAAGTAAACGCACAAATTGGAGCTTTTTTCCACGTAAAAACGGCATATATCTCATGGAGCAAGGTAAATGCATAAATGGTGAGTGTCACATATATCTCATGGGCAGGTCGAGCACTTAATTGATTATCACATTTTGTGAAATGCATGCATAGGAAAAATTTTACACTTCCCTAATTTTCCAATGTCTATTACTTTCTCAATCCACTCGTATGCAAAACATGCATGTGTGCATGGGAAGCTTTTTAACTAAAGAAAATACTTATCATACAAAAGGTTCGTCGTCAAACGATGATGTAGAAACAAAAATTTATCTTCATTTGATAATATATATTGCAAAATGCAGAGATGTTAATTTTAGAACAGATTGAAGAAAAGCTTGCATTATATCTCGTGTCATTATAACAAGATCTTAGCTTTAAAATCCTACAAAAGCAACGTCGGATTCACTTCCAAATAGCCATCCAAGTTCGCCTCCATCATTTTCCTCATGACCAACGTTGCCTTCTCCCTAGCCTTGCTCGATCCTCTCACAGACAGATCGGCGACAACCGACGAGAACTCCGGCAACCCCATTGCCTCTTCAATGAACTCCTCCCTGTCCTCGAACAGCCGAAGCAGCAGCTCGGCAGACCCCTCCTTGCTCAACATGCACCTCCTCTTCAACACTTCCACCAGTAGCTCCACCACACCTTGTGTCTTCCTCACCTCTTCTATCCCTTCATCAAACCTCACTAACAAGCCGAAAACAGCGAGGGCTGAGCCAGCAAGATCCTCCCCCTCTGTGCTCTTCACCACCTCATACAGCACTGGCACAGCCCCGGCTAGAACCGCCAATGTGCCATTGCCATGGAACTGCACCAGCTCCGCCGGAGAGCTGAGAAGGTGATGGGCAGACGGGTTTCGCGGCCCCTTTAAAGTCTCCACCAGAGCTTGGATGGTACCAGCCACCCCAAAAGCAACCTTGTTCTTGTCTAGCATGGCAAGGCTGCAGATCAGAGGCAGCCAATTTGCCAGACTCAGGTGAAGTTGGGGTGAGAATGATGGAGTTGAGGTGGTGGATGGTGTCCATCTTGGCCAGGGACTGCCTCAGATTGGGGTTTAAAGATATGTTGAAGAGGATAGAGAGGGAGAAGACGTGGGCTGTGGAAGAAGAGGACTTCGTGAGAGCAAGAACAGGGATGGCATCAGCAGCTTGAGCAAGCAGGTTTCTGTTTTGTGGGCTTACCTTGGTAAGGTAGGACAGTGTCGTGGAGGGCTTTGAGCTGAACCTCCATGGATTCCGACTGCGATTGGGTAAGACATTCTGTAATTGTTTCTTGAACTTGAGCAGACACGGTGGAGAGGCCCCGGCTAATTGCATCAGTCTGCAGCTTGTTCAAATAGAATTTTTCACAGCGATGGCTCGACAACTTGAAGGCTCGAAAGCATTGGATGGTGCTCCCCTGTCAATGACCTAAACAAAGTACAAATGCATTGGGATTGTCACCTGCAAACATCTCATCAAATGGTAGCAGTTGAACATTTCTATGAAACTAATATACGCGTACCAAATCAACAGGAAGATACAGCTCATTCTACATCAATCTACTCAAACAAATATGTGTACTACAAAGCAGAATACAAGAACAGCCAAATTTAATCAAAATTTCCTTTACAAAACCAGCTATCATATCGCTCTGTAATTGCTAAAAAGAGGATGGGTTCCCATCCACCAATACATGAAAAAACAACAAAGGTTGCCGATTGAAACAAATTCTGATACAAACGAGAAAGAAAATTCAAGAGACAATGACAAAATGCCGCATCTCGATTTCCAGTGCACGTTTATTAACGAAAACAAAATGCTTTGTGATTAAGAGACAATGACAAAATGCTTGCACTGCGGTCCTCAGTGATCGTCATCACCATGACCGTCTGGAGGTCCACCTTCACCAATGACTTCAAGCTGCAAAAAAGGTATTACATTAGCAATTATTATGACAACAAGCACTGAATAAAACCGTAATTACTGCTTAAGAGACAAGAAAGAGCTAAATAGCCGAACTAAAATTATCTATTCAATAAGCAGGCAGAAATTTTCTTACCACAAAGTACTGCGAGCAGACAGGACATTCATGAGGCTTGCCTTTTTCCAACCAAAACCACACAACATCATGCTCGTCTTCTGCAAGCTCAGTACGAAACATATTCCAAAATGAATTAGAAAAACAGTCCAAGTTTATAAACCTTGCAAAAATAAATAAAAAATAAAACAGCCAAGAACAGGAACAGCATGCAGTAATTGACACATAAGGAAAAAGGACCATACCACCTTCACCACCAGGACACCCTACAATTCTTTTGTCATAGTAAGATTGTATAACGGCAGGAGCTTCCTGCAAAGAAAGATTTGATAAATTAGAGATCATCTATGAGAAGTGAGAACTAACTGTACCAATCTGCTCCTAAACAACCTTTTCTCAAAAGTTTTACAATTGACTGATAATAATCAATAAATTTACCTTTTTATGTAAAAACAAAATAACAAAACATGATATTATCACAATTTAAGCCCCACTTTGCCTCTATCCGATTGAAAAAAAGATCAAGCTAAAACAGACCACATTACACACAAAAAAAGTTCTCTTATCAGTACAAAATTTTAATAAAGATGAAGTAGAGATTTCATTGCAAGTAAAAAACAAATGCTTCCAAATTTGAAAGTCTAGAAACAAATTACCGACAAGAAGAAGGTCTTCACCAAACAGACTAAATAAAACCACAAAAAAATGTAGAAATGGCTTTTCAACCACACCATCCACTAAATGATCATCCCTGAACTGCACGCCTCATCAGATGTCAATTAATATACAAGTGATTTATCAACAGAAACAATTCTCTCTCAAAATCGAACACATCCTTAAAACGTTATAAAATTCATCCATCCTAACGTGCAGCTCTCTATAGACATCAGGTGGAAGAGACAACATGAGGGTAATTATTTGAAATAAAATGAAAATTCAAGGTGATGAATTTTATTGTAATTATTACTTCCACAATTTCCTTTGAGCTATTTATTATTGATTTTGATCAACATTATATCCCTTTCTGTATCCACTCAACCCCAAAAAAATTGCCAAACCCCACCCTAAAGATAGGTAAAGAATCAAAAAAGATTCAATCATTATTTTCACACAGAGGCTGCAATATTTGCTGAGAAAAAAAGGAATAAACATCACTCTTTGATGAAAAAAGTAAGACCTTGAGGATCATACATTACGCAGAACTTGATTAACCAGAAAACTTTTGGAGTTTGATCAAACTACCATTCAGAATTAGTGAACAAAAGCCTTCTTAGAGAATTTAAGGTAATAAAGCATTTAGCTGCTATATTCTGAGAGCCTTATTATAATATAAAATGATAAAGACGGATGGTTTCCACAATCTAGTACCCAACCTCATGCAATAACAGAGAAATACAGAAAGAGTATGTTAAATAATTACGTGATCAGCACAACAATTGCCTAAAGGAAGCACAAGAAGTACAGTAAGGAAACTGCTTTAGATGAAAAAGATAATCAAGGTCACAAGAACCAAAAGCACAGAAAGGTGGTGCAAGAATATCAACAACAATTTTAGCATAATCTAACTACATTAAGGTAAAAGAACTACAAGACAAGCCAGTCATAGAAGGACAAATTCCCCATTTCCGCAATTGCAAGGTGCTACAGTAAGACACCAGCGACCACTACCTCAAGCACAAATAGACATTTTAGAAACCACGCTATAGCATCTAAATGTTCAGCATTGAAAGCAGTTAATTAGCTTGGAGTAACATGGGTATCAAGCAACCAAAGAATGCAGTGATATAACATAAAGACTATTTTAATCAGTAAATACTTAGCCCATTTCTGCTATTTGCTATGTGCTATATGTAAGATATGAAGGGTCAATAACAACATCATGCAAAGACACCCATCAAAGGACAGTTTATTAACCAAATTGTATAAAATCGACAATAATTAATTATGCTCAGAGTAACATTGATATCAATATGCAAAAGAGTGAAGTGATATAACCTAAAAACCAAGCTCATCAGCTACATTTTAGCTGAGCTAGTATGAATTGGCAACCAAAATTTCCGCATCTTTCACCGAGCAATACTACCTTAAAATCAATTACAGAAGTTCATGCAAAGAAACAAAGGTTGGTCAATTCTTCGTCTGGCTCCACCCCTTGACACAATCGTAGAAAAAACCGAACTAAAACTAGAATAATTTGCAACTCCAGCGAACATTACACAGAACAAATGAAAAGGAAAACAAAATGTCAATTAGTACGAGAAGGGGCGAAAAAAAAGGCAAGAGCTTGCCTTGGTTCCGAAAGGACCAGCAGGCGCGTCCAAGTCAAACCGCTTCTTCCCCTACAATCAACCAACCGAACACAAAACTTCACAAAAATGGTAACAGAAACCAAACAAAGCTTAAAAAAAAAAGGAAGGCGAAAAAGGGCAAGCAAACAGACACCTCCAGCTCGGCCTCAAGCTCCTCCCTTTCGTGCCCAGTGGCGATGGGCATCACATCCTCAACCTTCTTCTTCCCCGGCGCCGGCGCCCCCTCATCTACCAACAAAACAAAGAAGAACATACTTTCACAACCCCACACAAAACGAAACAAGTAAACACGACATAGGAAAAGGTTGGCGGGTGTCCATTCACCGGCATCAGTGGAGAAAGACGGGGATGGATTCGGAATTAAAAAGTGCAGCGGCGGAGGGCGGCGTAGGGAGAGGGAAGACGATCGCCATGGAAGGGAGGCCGGGAAGGAAGAGAGGCGCCTCCACCACATCCCTCTACCCAAAAAGTTCGCACCTTTTTTTCTTTTCTTCTTTTCGGAAGGAAGGGGGATCAACGCCGCTACGCTCTTCTTCTCCCCTCTCCTTCTTCCTCGGACAACAAAATTTTTAAAAGATTATAATTCCCTCATTTTGTGTGACGACTTAGTAATAGGTACTAATTTTTTAAAAAATATAAACCTTTAATTCCAGTGTATTTATTGGAGAATTGCTAAATAATATTTTTTTAAAACTAAGTAATAACCAGATCATTAATAATAACATAAAAATTTTAATTTTAACTTAAGTAGAATTATTAGTTGGCATTGATTTTTATAAAAGAGGGAAAACAGAAACTTATGTGTTTAATAGGAATCTTAATAAATTTAATTAGATTGCATATCACGTGAGATTTCAACTAATTTAAATAATAATTTATGTAAAATCACATTTAAATTGATTTAAGTACATGACACGTATTATACTTGATTCTTATAACGATAACAATTAATAAAAAAATCAAACTATATTATATCATTGTGTCTTGCCCCCGGCAAACGACTAACTCTTCAACGCAGCATCATGCACATTGCAACTACGGTTTTACATGAAGCTTGTTCCTTCGCAGTTATTAATACTACAATGATTTTATCAAAATTATGTAAATTGATGGAAAGAACTTTCATTCCACATCTACACGAACCTCGCATCCATTGACACAACTCTTCGATTTTGTTCTTGGTATAGTAATAATATAGTCAAGTTAAATTCTAGCTCAATACTACAGACCCGTGAGACACCAACACTGACCACATCTCAGCTGAAAAAATGAATCCATCAATGCTACCAAGTTTCGACGATAAAAGAGTCTGGTTTCTATTTCGGATCCAATCACACGAATTCGTCCTTAAGCTGCTCCTTTTACACAGATCAAATATAGCAAGCCTCAGGCAAAGAGATCTAAGTCTACAGATTCCGGATTAAATTAAGATAAAGACGACGGCTTACTCGAAAGTAGAAACTCCACGGGCACAATAAATAACATAATCAACTGCCATCAAGCTATTTAGAAAAAGTTCATATCAAGTTATAACTAAATAGCAAATGCTGATTTCCTCGGTAGCCCATAACAGATAAATGCATCATGCAGGCCTTCAACTCGGCGGAGAGTCAGGAGATCCATCACCATAAGAAACCAAACCAGCCCTTCCTGGAGGGCTGCTGGAAGGTGAACCTGACTTGTTCTCTTTGCTTGACGGCTTGGGTGAGGGAGGGCCACCAGAGGACCTTGATTCAGATCTGCTCTTGCTTCTGCTCCTACTTCTGGAAGGGGTTCTTCGTTTCTCTACCCGCCCAGAGTCCCGTGGACCGAGTCTGAATCTCATGCGGTCCAATATTGGAGACCTACTGCGGACAGGGCTACGACTATAACCACCTCTATGCCGAGAACGATATCCAACTGGGCTACGAGAAACACTCCTGCTCCTAGATCGGCTCCTACGGCTCCTGTACCTGAAGATATACGGCACACACGGTTATAATGAAAATAACGAACATAAGGTTAGCAAACTTATTTTATCATGGAAACCTCTTATGCAAGATAAAAAGAAACTACATGGAATCCTAGATAGAAAAAAAATGGTCCTCAAGCAAGAAAAAAATGATCCTCAAGCAATACACACCAATCTACTCCAAGACTATAAAATGCACAAATACCGCACAGCATGCTTCTGAAAATAAATGATGTTCATTTATTGGTCATTTTATCACTCTTCGTACAAACAATGTATAGAAAGTAAAATTACTTCAAGAAGTGACAGCAGCACATTTTCACAGCAATTTTGGCAAAAAGAATATTGCTCCCACCCAGAGATGGCAAAAGAATTGCTAGTTATAAACTACCCTAGCAAAAGCCAAGATAACCACAACAATACAAACCTTGGTGGAGTTCTGCCCCTTGGTGGACTCCTGTAGCGCCTAGGCGGGGAGCGCTCTGAATAGCTTCTGTAGCTTGAGTATCTGCAGTGAAGAGGAGCATTATAAGGTGAATCAAAAACATAATAGAAAAAATCAGTTGTAAAAATTCTCACCTATCATTTCTTCCACCATAACGCCGTGATCTTACTGGAGAACGATCTGGAGATGGAGTTCGGTATTTACGAGCATAAGAGTATCTTTCACTAAAGCCTCTTCCCCGCCTTATGCGCTTTGGTGAACCATCAGGTGAGACACTTCTTGACAAGCTTCTACGGCGTGGGGTTGGGGCTTTACGAGGACTTGGACTTTTTGAGTAACTGCCACGTTTGCCCCTACTGGGTGTCCGAACTGGGCTCCTACTAATTGATCTCCTTGGAGGGGCTCGGCCAGGGCTCCTGCTCATGCTTCTTCGAGGATGTCCTCTTACAGGGCTCCTGCTAATGGCCCTCCTCATCTGAGAAGATCGAGCTGGACTTCGACTAACTCTGCGGGAAGGACTACGGCTGATGGTTCTATGTGATCTTAATGAGCCCCTGCTGGTGCTTCTCTGTGGTTGAACTCTTACTGGGCTCCTACTGATACTTCTAGAGGGACTTCTGCTGCTGCCACTTCTAGCTGGGCTCTGACTAAGACTCCTAGTAATGCCGCGATGCTGAGGTCTAGAGCCAGGGCTTCGACTAGGAACAGGACTCCCACTCACGCTTTTTCTTTTGGGACTCAAACTTGGGCTTCTCACACCCGGGCTTCTGCTTGTGCTTCTCTGTGGGCTGATGCTCATGCTTTTGCTCAGGGATCTTTTAGGACTCCCACTGGGGCTCCTGCAAAGTCATAGCCAGTCAAAATTGTGCGCAATGAACCACCACCCACACAACATTAAATACTCACCTTGATTTGTTTGGATGGTCATCATCAGGTTGTCTGTCCGCACTTCTATCAGATTTATCCTCTTCGCCTATACCATTACTGCAAAGATCTCCATTTTCTGGAGGAAATTCACCCTCTTCTTGCTCGAGTTGATCCAGCTTCTCACCATTTCTCTGACGCTTCATGCTCGTTTCTTGACCCTCTATCAAAGGTGATTGACCATCTGCCCCATAAAGAATATAATTGGATGACAAAAGAAGCTAAACATGAAATTACTGAAAAAACACAACAGCATCTCACCCCACTGATTTCTAAGTACAAAATAAGTGCACAATTAGGTCATAAAATTGTAGTCAAGAATTGGCACACATGCACGTGTGCGGATACACACACAAAGATACACACAGCCAGAAAGAGAGAGACGTAGAGAAATCTGTCAGCATTGGAAGAAAATATATAATAAACAATCATGTACTATTGACAAACCAACCAACCAGGCACTAAGCAAACTAACCATTGCTTATGAAAAAGTGCCAACAGTCGAGTGGCTAAAAACCAAGTTTGCATGAAAACTATAATCAATATAATCAATAATCTTCAATGAGCAACAAATATTCCACCATCATCACTGCCTTCTATGAAGGGCCATAATTTGGAATATTTACTGATCACAGAACCGTGTCCAAATGAGCTTTGAAACATACACGAACTAGAACCTCAAAACAATTTAGAAACCTTCTAGAACAAGCAAGCTTCTTGTATAGATGCAACAATAACATTGGCAGTTGTCTATATTACAGAGGCACAACATAAAGTAGCACTCATACAAAACAGAGATATTTGACATTGGCAAGATGTCACAGGAATCCAACTTCTTACAGTAAACAACCCCGTATAGTGCTTTCCCAGGAGAGATGACGACTAACACTTCATAAAAGTCTACCATGACTAGAGAATCAAGTGATTCAGTAAATATTTAAGACTGGTGAGGATATCCCTGGCAGATGATATTAGGTACCTTTATTATTCATTTTCTTGCATGTCCTAGTCAAAAAAATGTGGCCTACAACTGGGAGAGAGACCACCTTAGGCAACATGATGAAAATGAAGCCTCAATTCAAAATTTTGCTTTACAATGAACCAAATAAAGAAAAATTAAAGGACATGCAATGCAACCAAGAAGAGGGAGTCAAGTCTCCATACAATTCTCATAAAAAAGATGTCCAGTACGGTTAGAGCACAATCATTGGCCTGCTGCAAGTGGGATATTCAGACAAGAGAAAAATTAAAGAACTTAGCATATGCTATCAATATATTGTTTTAAGTTTTACCTAACATACCTTCCAATTCTCCATCCTTGATATCAGGAATCTGAGATCAGAATATAACAATTTGTCTATTTAGTTTTTCAAACCTATATTAGTGTTTGATAAATCGAACTATGGTAAATTCAAAGTATTGGAAAACAAACATATGTATATAAAGAAACAAAGCAGATCGGAAAGTTCAACCCACCCTGTTGGCAACCCCTTCTCAAAACAGAAAGTACTTTATGGAGACAAGTAAGGACCTCATCCACGCTGCTAAGACATGAGATGTACATGACGCCTTTATAAGTTAACCAGTATATAACAACCTCTCAGTTGTAAAATATATTCACTTCCTCAATAATAACTAATACAAACAAGTATTAAAAAACAAAATAGATTTACCCAAAAAAAAAACAAGCAAACAAACAATGACAACAAGAAAATTTTAGCATCAATTGACACCTTGAGATAAATAACTTTATCCTCATTAGACATTTAGCAGTCAAAAAACACAACTATCAATAAAATCAAAACAAAAAAACTGATAAAGAAAACAACTATCAATAAAATCAAAACAAAAAAACAACTGATAAAGAAAACACTAACCTGTTAGCTTTGATGTGTAATTGGATTTTCGAGCACGTGCACGTACGTCACTTCCCTCATCCTCTGAGCTACTTCCACTGGAGCTGCTATCAGTATCACTGGAGCAGTCCAAGGTCCTAAAAACAAATAGAATACACTCTCAATACAAGTTATACAAAGAATGTCAGCATGTTAACTTCACGAAAAGCAAAGGTATTTTCAAAAATTGTAACAAATATATATGCATGCATCTGCAGCAAAATAAAAGAGAAAAAACTACAGATCCCAACCAAAATACAAAATACCATAATAGAATTCTACAAAACTGAACTTAAGATGCCTTGGAATTAGTAATTAACACAATACCACCTGATCTGAGGAGAGGAGTTATAACGGCTCAATTTGACAAGGTTCTACTCATATCAATTTTACTTCATTCAAAGTTGCACCAAATTGAGTTTTAAGCCAAGGGCAAAACAAGAAAAGCCTAGCACATATGAATTAAGTTCATCTACTGTTTCCTAAAAATTCTTTTAGTATATTGTTCAAATAAAATAATATAAAACGTAAAAAATAATTATAGAAAAGATCAATTGCTCATCATTATCATCTAAACCAAACGTCAGTCAAGCCAGCACTAACATCAAAAATCTGCAATCAACAGTTAGGGTGTGTAAGGAAATGATGCAAAAAACAGATTGACAAATTTGTGTCTCCAATGTTGTCGTTAATCAAAGTCTCAAAAAAGGGGCAAGTGTATGGATTTCAGACCATGTTAACTATCATGAACCTTTTATAAATTATCATTAGGAACCTCATACAAATTATAGGATAGGTTTCACGAGATGAATGTTGCTTGAGAAATATTATTTCAATCATCCACTACACAAGGTGGTTCAAAAAACAATGATGTTTACAACCATATTTTAAATACTAAAAACTATAAATAAAACATAGAATTTCCGCCTACCGCTTCTCAGCTAAGTTATGCCTGAGAATTCTTGGCATGAGCTTGGCCGACCATGCGACAATTTGATTCACAAGTTATCTCCATATATCAAGGATTATCAAATTCCGAAAACAATGACATGAATTGAAGGGGCGATAGAAGAGAATCAAGACTAGTTGTGTAGGCATATGATTGTGAGTATAGCGAACAAATTGGGAGCAAGTTTATATTGTCACACAAATCCAAAATAAATACAAAGAAGAAAGAAAACAAGAGAAAACGGAATAACACTTATAAAAGGATATTCAATTATCCAACAAAATGCACTTGATGCAAGCCAAGTCATAAAACGTCAGCAGGTACAAGTAGCTCAGTTACTTTTGACTTGTCATGATTATTATCATCAAGGTTGCTTCGATAATCAGCACAAAGATAATGAAAAATATTGTCTAACCAACCCGCAAACCAAAAGCAGCTAATAATACTGAGATGAGATTCAAAGAGAACAGAAACAAAGGCACTTAAAACTCACCTTTTTGTTTTACGTCTTGATTTACGATCACGTCTTCTACGTTTTTTCTCACGCCTTCGGTCCCTCCGTCTTTTCTCACGACGGTGTTTCTCTCTCTTAGAAGACTTTTTTCTCTTTTTGCGTTTGTCATCACTGGAGGAGCTAAAATCTGACAAAGAGGAGGAATATGAATCAGACTCGCTATCAGAATCAGACATATCACTCTCTGTATCAGATGAGTCGGACTCAGATGAATAATATCGTCTTCTCTTCTTCTTTCTTCTGTCTTTTGATGACTTCTTGTGCTTTCCCTTCCGGCGTTCTACAAGAGCATCATCATCAGAGATGTCCTTTCCTCTCGACTTGTTTGACTTCTTTTTTTCTGTCCCAAATGGAAGAAATTTATAGTACAAACTCGTGGTTGGCCAAATTAAAATAAAAAAAATTAAAAAGAAATTTTCATTATATATTATAATCCTTCATTGAAATTTTGAGCTTATAACACAATTAATGTATCTTTAAACAAACAAAAACAAAGAAAATGCAGTCACTGGATAAATAAGAATGAATGGCACTAGTCAAAGTTTCAGGAGATATATTCCACTAAAACCAATGTTAGTTGCATTCTAACATAATTTCAGCTCACAAAATTTATATATTTGGATTATCATAACGGTGGTAAAAGACAAAGTAGACTAACAGACACATCACCAATGCCTAGTGCTGAGCATCCAACCATAATAATTACATGAAAGCTAATATGGATGGATTATCTCCCAAAAGTTGCCTCATCTGAGTATGATGACAACACCTAACAGTCATAATTAGTATATCCGCAAAATTTGCTTTATTTGGACTTGAAGTTGGCAGTAATAGGATTGATACTCACATAATAACCAGTCCATTTTAGTATCTATTTCCAACCATCAAATTGTAGGCAAAGCGCATATATATTAATATATAAAAAATGTCACAAACTAAAAGAACTAAAGCTATTTGCTAAAAAAAACACCATCAGCGACTCCGTTTTATTGTAGGTATAAAGGCTGCATAAAGGATTGTGTCCATGAGAACCTTCAAACACTAAGACTTGAGGAAACAAAATTTAGGGATAACTTTAAGTCTCCTTGTTCGACCATAAAAACAGAATTATCAAATTCTTCTCTAAAATCTGAAAAATCAAATGGGAGGGGAAACAACGTAAATACCACCCTTGGAGGCAGCTGCACCATGACTTTTATCATCAACTTCTCCACAGTTAACAATCTTCACAGGCACAAGAGGTTTGTTCTTTTTGCTATCAGTTTCCACAGATTCCATCTTCTTCAGTGTTTCCTGTCCTTCCAGAAGCTTTCCAAACACAACATGCTTCCTGGAAATTTTATCAAAAAAAAAAACCTTCTTAAGACACCAATTAATCTAAACATTAATGAATTGGCAAAAGGGTGCAGCAGCAATCTTGCATGCAGAAACCAACCCATCAAGATGAGGTGTTCGTTTGAACGTAATAAAGAACTGTGAACCATTGGTGTTTGGACCAGCATTTGCCATGGATAAAAGACCAGGCCCATTATGGAGCATCTTAAAGTTTTCATCTGTATAAAAACATTAAAAAAATGGGAAATTAACAGTAATTAGTTACAACATAAGAAAACAAAGAAATACATGGATGGATTGGTGGAAAGTGAAAAGAATCTTTAAAAATCAAATATAACTTTTATCTTTTTATCGAGCAGAAAAGAGAACCAATATCTGTGTGCCCAGGACAAATAATGATGGATGGTACGAACATGATGGCCGATGACAAAAGGGAGACATAAGTAAGAAAAATCTTGACGTAACCAAATAAAAGGATTTACAACATTTATAAATCACAAATCAACCACAGATATCAAGAAATTGAAGAAGCATAATTGACCCTTGCTCAGCTGTAGATCATATGACACATCCAAACACCTACCATAAATTCAGTCCAAGATCTTCTATCCTCTGTAATGTTCATCATGTGTTTACTGAAATTATTTGAGTTAGCAATACAGGTCTTTTTTTTGTCATCTCTCCCAATTGTAAAACACACAAATGATGAAACATTCTCACATCATCCAATTGATTACAATCATTATGGTACTTTTGAATTTTGAATGTTGTTAATGACAACTCCAATGTACCCGACCTCACATACTACTCTCATGATTTCATATCAGAACATCAACCTTTAATCATAAAATTGATAATCAATTTTTTTGTTAAATGAAATTCTTTCTGTTCCCATTCAACATGCCAAATCAATGGCAAAGGCTTCATGAATCTCCTCCAAAGACATACAAGCAAAAATGAAAGGCCTTAGTGATTTCATATAATAATCAAGCGTAATGACACTATTCACAAATAAGCAGCCATCCAAAACCAATACAAATGATTAAAATTCGATTGAGACACTAGTGAAAAGTGAAAAACATTCAAGACTATCCACATCTTCCTTTGCGAGATCTTGGGTTTAAACAAGCCTTGCAATAAAATACAAAACAGCTAAATCACAATCTGAACAAAAGAAGCACTGAATACAAATGCACCTTTCCACATAAAAATTCACTAATCAGAAAATACAACAAACTCTAACCTGCAAACTTCCCTCCATAAATGCATTCTCCGCCAGTGCCTGAATGTTGAAAGTGAAGAAAATCAGTATATTCATGTTAAACCATCAGATAAGAACAACTAAAATGGAATGCTCCAAAGGAGCTATACTAAGAGGTGGAGTTCCACTGACTGGTAAAAGACTTGCTCTGATAACTCAAGACATTAACCTATATAACAAATAGTCCAACTTGAGAATTGTATTCACGTGGAAACATAGGATTTTAAGACTGAATTTTGCATCCACATGAAAGCATAAGAGTCTCACTTCTGGGCAATGTAATACAGAGATCAACTTGTCCATTAATTCACTGTCAACCTAGCAGCTAGCTAGTGAAAATGAATTCTAATCTATAAATTTCAATGGCACACATGACCTTAACCATCCTCACTCAACTAGCTAGCCGCTATTTCAATTTACACAAAAATTACATCAAGGAACCGAGCACTACGATCTAATGCTGGGAGGAAAATACAATATGGATCCCAATACTCTCACATACATTCCACTCACAATATGGGTCCTAATACTCTCATTTAAACTCAAGTCACGTCTAACAAGGAAAAAGGAGGCTACCAATACTATGATGAATGTTTTCTAAGCAACTAAAGATCAGAAAGCAGAAATAAGCACAATATGGTAGATTTAATGTACATACCATCTCTCCTTGAAAAGTCACCACCCTGAAATAAAAAAAGAAAAGAATAAACAAATTAACAACCAACAAGAAAAATTAACCAGATTTTGCCATTCAAGGTGAATCATTAAAACTAGATCAAAATCAGAAAAGCACAGCCTTAAAAATCTATATCACAATAAATAAAAAAAAGCTTTTGTGACCACCAAACCTGTAGCCCGTAGCAAAATATGGAAAGCACACATCAAAGGTTCTAATTGATGTGCATGGGGAAAAAAATACAAACAACACAGGTATAACTTGACATTGCAAAGGCGAGCCATAAATTGAGGAATCATATAACACATGCCTGTGCCATAAATCCTTTAATAATCCGATGAAAAATGCATCCCTTAAAATGTAGAGGCTTTCCAGTAGTTAATCCAACACCCTTTTCACCTGCCGATAAAATAATGGCCATTCAATGGTTACCAAAATTTAATAAGAATTAAAACTGAGCTTTCACAAAACGCAAGTAACAGTGGCAATGAAGATATAAGAAGGAAATCAATAACAAAATAATAAGAAATGTGCAAGCTAATGAAATCTGCATCAAAACTAGAATTCACGTAAAAAGAAGCTTTCAATCTGATACAGAGCATTCTAGTTGAACAAACAACATAAAATTTACTTCCATGTGAAAGGGCTTATCACAAATTCATTGGTACATAAGATAGCCATAGTAACTAAGTTTCAAAATCAAATTAAAATTTTTAACCCAACACATGCTCAAGAAAGTACATGCTTTCTATTGGCAAATAAAGCGGTGAACAGTGTTGGACGCTTGATGCAAATGAAAAACCTCAAATGGTGGAAAAAATACCTGTGCATAAAGCACGGAAGTTCTCTGCAGTCTTTGGAACAACATTTGAAAATAGCTGCAAACAAGCAGTTTACAGTTTAGTAGTCCAAAAGAGCAACCTTTAAAATACCAACATACAGCATGTGGTACAACCAAATTAACCAGACCATTCATTGTGCAGAAGAGTAAGCAACATAATCTACCTCAAAAGTCATTCTTTCAGCAGGATCCCCATCAATGGACACATCCAGAAAAACCACATGGTTTTTCTCCTTAGCCATGATGATTTTGCGCCACTCGAAACAATTAATCAAGCATCTCAACTAGCCTGTACCAACAAAAGGACAAAAAAAGAAAAATCATAGTTAAGGCATGAAGAATGCACACGAACTTCATTTCCCACGCATTCCTCAACCTCACAATCACTCCATCCATTCAACCAGCACAAAGATCAAAGCTAAACAGTAATCCACCCCTGGACTCCCCAGGAAAACCCACCACCACCGCTGCCGCCAAATACCACAAGATTCACACAAAATAAAACCAAGCAACCCACTAACCTCAACAACCGCCAACCAATCATCAAACCCCTTCCTGACAGTTGCAAAAACCATGGGAGCATGAAGCAGCCCCCAACTACAGCAAGATCACACAAAATAAACATGAATGACAATAAAAACCCAGAACCGTGACCATAAGCAACAGCCACCACCATTCAACGATCAAACACTTTCACCAACAATTACAACAAACAGCGCAAGTGCGAAGCAAAAACATACCAACAAATCCATAGCACAAACAAGAAGAACAAAAAAAAGGTCACAACTACATCGAGAAAGCAGTCCAAACACACCCCGCCCCTCATCCAACCCCGGAGCTAGACTGTTGCAAGCATCATTATTCTAAAAAAAATTACATAAAATTCACAGCAAACACCTCAAGTGTTCCTCGATATCATCATCTGACATTGAAAAAATATCATGCAACATCAACCAATCCAATCCCCTAAACCCCTCTACGGCAACCCAAAACCCTAGACCCTGACACCACCAACCCCAAATGCCACAAGATCCACACAAAGCAAACCAAGAACAGGAGACCCAACACCCTCAAACAACACCACCACCCACCCAACCAATCAAACCCCATTTCCCGGCAATTACAACGAACAGCGCAAGCACGAACATCCCACCAAGTTCGCAGCACGAACATCAACAATCAGCAAAGATCACAACAAGGTTGAAACGAAACGCAATCGATAGAAGGGGATGACGAAGAGGTTTTACCTTTGCGGGTGTGGCGGTGGAGCAGCTGGGCGAGTCGGGGGTTGGAGGCCTATCCAGAAAACCTAGTTATCGAGACCTTGATCTCCTCCAGTGAAATTACTATATTGCCCTTGCTGGTCCATGGATTGGCCGGGTGGGGCGGTAGATGTGGAATGTGTGGTTTGGATGGGCTGAGTCGGTTAAAATTGCGGCCCATTTAAGGGGAGTGTCCGGCCCATGTGTAGTGGAGGAATATTGGAGTTTGGTCTAGCTCAGCTACTATTTGAGCCCATCCAATTACATATCATATCATTTTCTTTAAAAATTGACAAGTCTCTGGCTCGGTGTTGGGTATATATCAAAACAAAATTATAATCAAGCTAAGTCGTATGGTTTAAGTTTGGAGCGAGCTTTCATAGTGAAAACAAAAATAAAAATAAAAAATAAAAAAAACGAGCCCATTGTGCTGCTATGAGACGCCTACACAAAAGTGCTGGAAGGCAATTCAAATCTTAATATTTTTAATTTGTACAATTTGTTTAAAACGCAGCAAATGAGGGCAAGTTTTTATGTTTAGAAGTGTCTGATTCCTTGGTACAAAAAGATTTAAAGATTTTAAATTTTAATAATAATTTACAATAAATTAGTTATAATGTAAATATTAAATGTAAAATCTCTTTATAATTTTTTTCCCTTTTGTGCCCTTAGTATAAAATTTTATTACGGTAAATTTTTCGAAATGAACAATACCGTAAAAGTCTTCAGGAAAATGACAGAAGCACCCTCAGACAGGTAGTCACCGTCCTTCTAATCTAACCTAATAATAAATAAATTTGATTTACACCAATAAAATAAAATCAGGCAATTTTGTCTAAGATTATTATTCCCTTATCATTTGTGTACTATTCATAGAGATTCATGAGACAGTACCAAGTCATCAAATCATGTGTGCTATGGCTTACAGCAACAAATTAATGTTTTGAAAGTTAAGACGCAGGGTTCGATTACATTTTAATGAACCGATCTCCTCCTTCCAATCCTTTTAACCGCTCGTATTTGCAAATGGAAAATTTTTTTTATGATTCCCATTGAAACGAGCATGGTGCGAGCCGCTAGGAATGAGTGATTTCTTTTAATCTTTCACCTCTCTTATCCATGAAATGTAGGGATGGTATTTTATAACAGGCTCAAATGGAGCTCCACGATGAAATTGACTTTTTTTGTTTTTGTTTGGTCAACGTGAAAATAATATAAATAAAAATATTTTATATAAAATTAAAATATAATAAAATAAAATAATATAAAAATTTTAAAAATTATCCTATATTTAAACCGTAAGAAAATAAAATATTTATTTTCATGTACATGTGAACGTGCATGTATATATATCTTTCAAAATTTCTCAAAATTTATTTTATTTGTATAAGAAAATATTATTTTTTAAAAATTTTATATAAATTTATTGGGAAAAAGTTAAAATTTATCTTAACTAAATTTTAACGCATAGAAACAAAATACATATATATATATTTTATTTCATATAATTTTACGAGAACCAGCGATATTTTTTAAATTTCGTTTGATCCTATGAGGGGCATGTAACAAATGTTTCCCTCGCACAAATAAATTCTGCATATGTCACCCTCACACAAATAATTTCCTCAAAATGAAAGGGGGAAAGGACCCGTTTACCCGTCCGCCCTAAACGCCGGCTACCCTTCGACGTCGCCGGCGGTAAAAGCTCCACTCCACTTCGTCAATGGCGGCCGCCGGCCATCGCCGGCCATGGCGGCTCACCTCCTCCTTCAGCACCTCCATCCATCCCTCCTCCTTGTCATCCCTCTTCCATATCCTCTCTACCCTCTCCACTACGCAGCAGCGCCGCCGAACCGCCTCCCCCTTCTCCTCCCTCGTCGGCGCGTATACGGCCCTCCGCCATCGAATCCCGCCGGCGCTCACTCACCCAGAGTTTCAATCTTTCGCCGAATCCGCCCCCAACGCCGTCTCCCGTCCGTCGCCGCAGGCCCTCGTTGAGCTTCTACTACATCACGAGCACGAGCCAACCATCGCTTTGAGGAGGTACCGATTCGTCGAGGAAGAGCCCAATCTCGTTGCCGAGTATTTGGATGCCTTGTGCGTGCTGTTGGACATCCTTTTCCGGGGCGGGAAGAGGGTTGCTGCTCGGAAGGTTTTAGCGCGGGTGATTTGTGGGTGCGAAGCTGGTTTGCTCGTTCGGTGTTTGATAGAATGCTCGAAGCGGCGTGAAACGAAACTTTCTGTGTTTAACTGTGTGTTGGGAGCTTATGTTGTTGCTGGCGAGTTTGATGATGCAGTTGAGGTCTTGTGGGCGTTGGTTGAACATGGTATCTTTCCCGGTGTTCAATCAAGGAACAGTCTTTTGAGTGGCTTGGTGAGATCGGGTGCTGTTGACAGAGCTGAGAGTCTGTACAAGGAGATGCTTGCCAAGGGCATGAAGTTTGATCGCGTGACAGTGGATGTGATGATGCGAGCCTGCATGAAGAGAGGGAAGCTGGAGGAAGCCGAGGTGTACTTCAAACATTTGAAAGCTTTGGGGATTAAACTTGATTCGTTTGTGTATCATACCATTATTCAAGTTGCTTGTAAGCAGTCTGATTTGAAGAAGGCGTGCTCATTTTTTGAAGAGTTGAAGGTATCGGGCCATTCTCCTATGGATGTTACTTATGCCTGCCTTATTGGTGCCATTGTCAAGTATGGGAATATGGAAGATGCTTTGAAATTGAAGGAGGAGATGAAGGAAAAAGGTTTGCCGTTGAATCTGTCTGTAGAGACAAGCATTATGAAGGGGTATTGTACGCAGGGCAAGTTAGAATGCGCAATGGAGCTTATGACCTGTATAAACAATGCTGGGATTAAGCCAAGTAATGCAGCTTATTCTGTTCTCATTGAAGGGCATTGCACTAAGGGGGACGTGGAGAAGGCGTACGAACTTTTCAACCAAATGAAGCTGACAGGTCTGTCACCCCATGTTTCCGATGTTAATTCTCTTATTACTTTGTTGTTGAAAAATAGTAAGTGGGTCGAAGCCTCGAAGTTGTTTGATGAGGCAATGGAGTGTGGATTAGCGGATGTTTTCACATGCAATGTTCTCATATATTGGTTCTGCAATGAAGGCAGGCTAGATGAAGCTTGTCAATTGTGGGAGAAGATGGCGAATAAGGGGGTGATGCCGAATGTCATATCTTACAATTCCTTAATTTTCGGTTATTGTAAGGCACAAAAAATGGATGCAGCCAAGTCGATGTTATCAGAAATGCTTGCTAAAGGGGTACAGCCAAATGTTATTTCCCATACTACTATTATTGACGGGTATCTCAAAGAGAAGAAGATTGAGGTTGCTTTAGAATTGTTCAATCAAATGTTGTCCTCGGGAATTGCTGCCAATGATTTTACATACAACACTATTATCAATGGGCTATGTAAGGCTGGCCAAATATCTAAAGCGATTGAAGTTATGAATAGGTTCAAGAAACAAGGCTTCATACCCTCATGCATCACATACAATAGCATTATTCAAGGACACATAAAACTTGGCCAATTGAATCAGGCTCAGCTAGTTTACAATGAAATGTGCCAAATAGGCATATCACCAAATGTGGTAACTTACAGTTGCATTATTGATGGATGTTGTAAAAGTGATAAATTTGATAATGTTTTGGAGATGTATGAGAATTTGATGAAGTCGGGAGTTGACTTGGATACCACTGCATACTGTGTTCTAATTGATGGTTTTTGCAAGAAGGGAGCAATGGAACATGCGCTTGAGCTCTTCAATGAACTATCTGAAAGGGGGCTGTTCCCAAATGCTGCCATTTATAATAGCCTTATCTCTGGGTATCGTGATAGCAAAAACATGGAAGAAGCGCTTAAGTTATATGAGAGAATGTGTGAAAAAGGAATTGTTGTCGATTTAGCTACTTACACCACCTTAATTGATGGTTCACTAAAAGCCAATGATGTAGATCTTGCGGATGCAATTATATAATGAAATGCTGTCAAAGGAGGTGATACCAGATATGATTGCTTACACTGTCCTTATTACTGGCCTTTGTAGCAATGGGCAGGTATTGAAGGCTAGAAAATTGTTTGATGAGATGTTGAGAAAGAAGATGATACCAAATGTCCTTATTTGTAAAGCACTTATTGCTGAATATTTTAGAGAAGGAAGTGGGGATGAAGCTTTTAAGTTGTTTGACGAGATGCTAGATAAAGGATTGGAGCCTTATAATGCAATTCTCAGTGCCCTTGTAGATGAAGGTCTTAAATGATGTCTTGATATGTGTCTCTTTGACTTGAATGCAAATGATCTTAGAGTGATCTCAGAGGCATGGTTCCATATGTTACAGAGATAACTAATCTCGTTTAACTCTTGATTATTCTGTTTGGTGTCCAAGAAGTTGCAGTTAATGAATGATCCTATAGCATGTTCTCAGAGGTATTGAGCTCCGTTACAGAGATAACTGATCTTCTGATCTTATTTAGCTCATGTTTTATTCAATTGAGCATCCCAGAAGTTGCAAGTAATGTGTTGTGGCATTTCGCCATTGTTTCCAAATATTAAGAGTGCTCCATTTCAGTTGTGCAGCTGAGGGAGAGAGGCAAAGTCGCTACCTAGAAGATTGATATGCCCCAACATCTTTCTTAAGGCTTAGGATAAGCCATTTCTGGGGTGCAGCATATGGAAAAACCGCGGACCACATTTGTTAAGGTGCGCACGTGCAATTTCCAAAGTCACCCCTTCTATTTCATTGAAGATCTTTGTTTGTTAGAAAATATGTGGTGGATGTTTGATTCCCTGCTTTGGCACGAATGAACCCATTTTCATTTCAAAATGAAAGGCTAAATGGGCTACCATAGTACAACTTAAATAACATAAGATGAAGCAAGGATGCTTTGAGAGCTTTTTACCTTTATTTGATTTGCAGGTCATATATCTTGTTGAATTCAAAGAAACATGTTATTAGTCAGAGAGACCGAAGCGCTTACCTGCTGTTCCAGCTTTGCCATGGGTGGTTCAGTCTGTATGCTAATGTGACGGTTACTTTGATGGCCGAAGAATATGGATGGAGTTCATACTCTCGATGCAAGGGGTTGGTTTACAGGTCAGTTTGCACATTATTTAATTTTAGTAACTTGCAAATTTTGTCAATTTGTGATTGCTATAAAATTCTGTTTCACAATGTGATAAAAAACTCTAGAACTTGATGAGATTTTTTGTCTTCCTTTTTGTTTTGTATTGTCTCGTGAAATTTTAGAGCTTGATATGCTTTATAATGTTTATACTTGAAGTGGTTTGTCCTTGAACTTGGCTCCATTTCTTGACACGAGAATAGGTGAAGTAGATGGAGAGTAATAATGTTTTTACATTTGCTAAGCACTTAATGGAAGACATCAGAGGTAGTTGATGCGTTGATTCAGTGTGTATGCTGTTGGATGATGCAAGGAAACACCGTTTAGACCATGTTCCATTTTCTCTGGTTCGAATTAGCTCTGGACATAATATGTATTTAGCAGGAAAAATATAGGATCATTTCAACTAATCAATGGTAAAACTTCACCTTTTGTTGAAATAATGGTTGCCTGCTCATGGTACTATATGTTTAGCTTCGTACTAATGGTCCATAGAGCTATCCTGTAGCCATTTTAATTTTTGTTAGGTTGGTATCAGGAAATTGCATTGTACTGTGGGTACTACTTCTTTTTTAACCATGTTACCTTTCCATGTGTCCAGTATTATTCGCGAATTCTGTATATTTATCTTCATTATTCTCGACTGGTAATGTTACTTATCATATTATCCACATGTGAGTCTCTGAAGAACACTCTACTGTACCTTTTTTGTAGATTGCCTGGTTGAAATTTCTACAACCGAGGTATTGGCACAAGGAACTATAACACTTCTTCGTATTGAACAGTTAACAAGACAAAAGAATGGATTGATCTTCATCCAGAGTAGTGTCCAGTAGAACAGATCAAATCTATGAAACAAACCCAGTTGGTGAATTTGATAATTATGTGGAAGATGGATCCTTTAGTGAATTTTCCAGACCTTTCCCTGGTTGATGATTCTCAATATGGTGTCTTGTATCTGGGTATTTTGTCTTTTTGGGTTCTTATGGTCACTAGCTCATTAGTAGCAGAAGCAATCTTTGTCTCAACTTCTTTTGCAACACTTGAATCATCTTTGCTTCCCAGAGAAACTGCAGTACTTGCAAGCAATAAATATGTAAGATAACAACAATAAGGCTTCTAAATGAGAGTGAGATTAATATATGGAACGGAATTGGTTTGAATTGGTCTTGAACTGAATCTCAGTGGGATTTAATTCAAATTCGAAGCAAACAGGGCCTAAATTTTGGGCTGAGTAAAACTCGGCTCAACTCTCAACTAAGATGTGGCAAAACTGATGGACATGTTTAGGTGAGCAATTACCTGGGTGAGAGAAGAACCAAAGGATTAGGACACACAGTAAAAGAATCAGAGGAATGGCATGAACAGCTCTCTCCCCTGTCCTGCCCCTGGGCATCAATTCCTTCTTGGATGACAACGGATCATACTTGGGAAGCAGCTCCACATCTGATTTTCTGGCCATACCTTGGGAATCCTTCATCAGATGAGGAGCTATGAGCAAAAGGAGCTCATCTGCCGTCCTGTACATGCTTGCCGACCTGTGCATCTGTATACCCAAGAAGTTTTCTCGCTCAAGACAATGATGAGCAAAAACAAAGAAGCTTGCAGAGGAATTGAGATCTGGATTGGAGGAAAGTGTTCTTTATTTATACTTGAGGTGACTAATCTCCAAGGAGCTCATTCCTTGCTTGGAGTTGAAAAAGGTGAAAAAAATGGTTTTGAAGTTGGAGCTTTCATATTTGGACCTCATCATCTTAAATATATTTATGCCTAACTTCCTCTTTGGAATGTCCACATGCCATGCTTTTGCCACTTGATGTCTTCTTTTAAGGGTCAACATGTGAAAGAGTTTGTTACATATGCGCGCCTAATCTTGGGATTGAGTCAATTCTGTTGATTTTCCACTGAATGAAGAGGAGCTTGCTTGCCAACCAATTGAAACTAGTAAGTCAATGGTTTGAAGGGAGGATGAAAGAGCTTGCCCACTATTCTAATGTTGACACTGCGTTCGTCAAGTTTTTTAAAATATTTTGACATAATCATTCCTCCAAATACAAGCAAATATATTTCTTTATAAACAAATACAAGCAAATATATTTCTTTATAAACAAATACAATAATATTTCTCGAATATCAAACATCTCGTGATGCACAGTCAACCACATTGAGAATAAAAAAACGTGAGGAGAGGGTAAAGCTTCACGTTTCATCTATGTAATAGAAGCATGTAAAATATTGGTGGTGGGGAACAATTTCAGTAGTGTGTAAACTCTCCTTCATTGTCTCGTTTATTTAAGTTGGTTTTCTGGGAAATAAATTTTGTATAAATGCTTAAATTTTCTTTATATAAAAAAATTTTGCTAAATTTTAAAAGAGAGACAAAAACCCTTTTTTTCATAGGGCGGGCTGTAGGGTTCAGAATGCAACATAATAGATTAAGTCATTTTTTCAACCATAATTAACTAATGGGTTAAATCATCTCTTCAATTATAATTACCAAATTAAAGATTTATAATATATTATTAGTTATAAATAAGATCTTTACTAAATAGGTATTAGATATGGGATTAAATTAAAAGATCTCACAATTTATCCATTTTAAGAAATTTTGTCCCTGAAATTCCTACATTGTTAGCTTGAGCACATGTCAACACATTTTTTTTCTAGCCCGTGACTAGTAGCCTTAATTCAACCTATCATTTAGCACGAAACCAAGATCTTTGTCCGGTAAACATTAGATGTAAAACTAAAAAGTACAAATTTATTTTCAATTCGTTTCTTTTAATAGCACTAAAAGACCTAATTCCCTCTATATGTTCACAAACTATATCAAAATAGAAGATTATGGTAGTCCATATTGATCTTTACAAACACAAGCAAAGTGTGCATTTTGTCCATAAACATGGTAGATGAACCTGTGTACATATAGGGATGTCATTAAGTTAAACTAAATTGTATGATATATCAATATAAAATAGTAAGCTTAAATATGATATTTTTATTCATTAATCATCATTTTTACGTTGTGTATTGACTATTATTTTCTTCTACTTTGTCCATGTACAAGACTTTACTTACCAATTGAATTGTATAATAATTTAAATAATAATCATTTCTATGGCTGGGAAGTTTTCTTTATCATGATTAATTTAGACCCACATTGACATTAAATTTATGTAGGGGTAATATTTTCCTAATAAGTTTAACCCAAAAAAACATGTATTATTTTTCATTATTGTTATTCCTAATATTGTTTTTGGTCATTATCATTTCCAATAAAACTTTTATTGTTCTTAATAAAAAAAATTCTAGTAGTAATTTTGTTCATTCTTCCCTCTTCTATTTTTTAATTAATTTTTGCACATATATATGATCGGTACTTTTTTAAGATAATATTTTAATTATTATCTACAAAGTTTTCCAAGTATAATTCTATTTACAATTAGAAATGTAGATTATATTAAAAAATTAATTATTTTTAATCAAAGATAAAAAACTCTTTAAATATATATTTTTTGTAATTACAACAATATTTAAGAGCTTTTATTTTTTCAATATTAAAGCGTTAAGGTTTTTCTCGTTCTCATCACGTTTATCTTTAGCCCAACAATAATTTTATGTGTCATTAATACTTACTTTATTTAGATTTATTATTATTATTTACTATTTAGAAAGCTTTGGACTATAATACTGCCTAAATTAGAAAATTGTAAATATTAATAAATTTTAATCTATTTATAATTATAATATCATACTAAAATTTATTACTTTAACACAGAATACTTAATTTTGTTTTTTTTCCTATTTTTATATTTATTTATTTACATATTATTACTTATTATTAAAAAACTTAAAGTACAATTATATTTGAATTGAAAATCTTTTAACAAAAATCAATTTTATGTAGTTATTAAACTTTTAATATTTGTATACGACTATAATTTTTATTAAAATTAAATAAATATTTATTATTTTATTTAAATATAATATAATAATATTTTTATATATTTTTAATATATATTATTAATACATTTCAAATATACCCATCAACCTGGGTGTTTGACTAGTTTCAAATAATTAGCTTAATTATCTGTTTTGTTTACATTGTCTGCACAAAAAATTATTAGTTAATAGAAATTTATATATTAAATAACAAAATTAAATTTAATTGAATAATTGAATAATTTAATAGTTTAATTAATGAATTGAATTTACCTTTAACCCCCGCCGCCGCCCACCCCCCCCCACACCCACCCAATGGCACCACCAGCCTCACCGTCGTCACTACCGGTACCCCGTCCCCGTTCTCACCTCAGGAGCTCCGCCGCCGGCCTACCCGACCACCATGCTCCCACCTGTCCCCGCCGCAGGGCTCCGGCGGCGCCCCGACCGCAGAAGCTGCGCCGGAGGAGGCGGCGGTTCTCTCTGGTAGTGGAGATGTCGGGGTGGTTGTAGGGGTTCGAAAAGAGGGAGCTTTGTCAAATGGCAGGATTGGGTGGGTGGGGGAGTCGGCCGGCGGGGATGGTTGCTCTAGCCGGGACTGTGGGGGCATGGACGCAGCGGCGATGGTTGATGATGAGGAAGGTGGGGTTTTTCCGATTGAGGTGTGGTTGGATTGTAGGATCTCGAGTGGATTGCTACTGGGAGATGTTGAGGTTGAGGATGTGATTTTGGATCAAGACCAGGCGACTGGTGAGAATGGGGAAGTAGAAAGAGAGGATTGCCCGGATTCTCGAATTCAGGATTGGGCCGAGGAAGAAGGTCGGATTGGTGCAGTCGAAAAGCAGATTCTGGAAATGTGATAGAACATGGTCTGCTTCATTCCGGTATTGTTCTTGATACCTATAAGAATATTGAGTCCTGTAAACCAGAAGAAGTTGCTGCTCGCAAGTTCACAGACATTTGTGCAGCTTTTGATGAGGATAAAGAGATTGAAGAGAGCGAAATTCCCGGGAATTTTGGACTCATTTCAAATACCAAAAGTGTCTCATTTTCTGTGGAGTGTGGAAGTAAAGTTCAGTCCGATGTCAGCCTTTGCAGGCGAGCAAATGTGATAGAGATGAATTCTGGATATGGTGGTAGTTGCATATCTAAAGAGGAAAATATACGTGAGAGCAGGGGCAGAGAGAAAAGGGAAGTTTCAAGTGGAGTGATCGTGTTCCCCAAAAAGGTATATGATACTGCACTGTAAGTCATTTTCAAAATATAAACTCTGGAACCTTGGTGTTTTGGTTTTTCAGGCGTTGATATAGTTATAAGCTCATAAATTTTTCATTTTTACTTTACAATTCTATCTGATGTTGGTTGTAAATAAAGTCTGGTATGCTGATATATGTCTTAATTTATGGTTAGTTGAGCTTGGAAATGATGAAACGTTAGAGACTTCGTAACTTTTTTTTCTCAGGAAAATATATTGAACCTCTGAATACAAAGGTGTTTTGTATATTTAAACATATTATGAAATATGCAAGGTCTGCTAAGCTTATTTGCATCTTTTCCTTGTTCAATTATCTATTGCCTTTTCTATGATGCTCTTTACGCGTCAAATGATTTTTTTGTTTTCCTGTAAGCTTCTGCCAATGCGTGTAAGTCTATGCTTTCCTGACCGTACAGTTGTGTATTTTTTGATAAATAAAAATTAAGGCTCATATAGCTTGTATGAGCTATACCTCTAAGATGAGTCTCTTTGAGTGGGTCGTACATAAGGGTGTCTATTTGTATAAAAAGTAGAGTGCATAAGTAGGAGGTTGATGAATTTGTATTTTTTTAGACATCAATGTGACCTATTTTTAGATTTTTTTAAAAAAATGCACCAGTGTAAAATCCTTTAAAACCAATTTTTATTATAATTACTTTGAAAATTAAAATGAGAGGTTTAAGAGCATTAGATTGATTTGAAAATCTATAATTGCCCTAATTATCTATTTTTAAGTCTATTTATGAGGATTTTATGTAGTAGGACCAACTAAATTGCTTTGAATATAAAGCGTAGCTCATATAAGCTATAAGAGCCTGCAGCTTATTTATTTAAGGCTCTTTTTGATGAAATACTTTCTGATATTCCCTTGACATGAGAAGTATCTCTAGAGTTTGTCATATGCAGCTTGACATTTTTGATTTGGTGTAATAATTATTGTCATTTTGCATTATGTTTTTGGGAAGCAGGATGGAGTTCGCTTGAAGAAGAATCAAGCTTTTGTATCCGATCAAAAGAAAGCCAAGAAAAAAGTATGTTGTCTGATTTTATGAAATAAAACTTCTGCCGTGAAAACTATCGAATATTATTTTAATTATGTGATGCAACAGACATGTGCATCATACAAGAATCAAAAAATTCTTTTTTTAAGGCTACCTTTGGTGTTGAAATTGAGTTGAATGATGCTTTGTTATTAGTGGGCAAGTTGCCACTCCATGCGTATCCTATGTTAGAGATAAACTCCAATTTTATAAATAGACCCTCGTTGAATAATGGGATAGACTATAATGATCTGATATCGTAGAGATAGACTCCAATTTGAAGATAGACTCTAATTGAATGAAGAGATAGACTATAATAATTTGATTTATTTAACTTTTGTTGTTGTTGTTGTATTTTGATTGGTGATTTTTTCATCACAATAGTGATTTTTGACTCCCCACTTATTAATAAGAGTAGATTAGGCCAAGTATTGATGTTGAAATTGAATACTTTATTAGCCACTTATGTCAATGTTTACAACATTTTGTTAAGAGGTGATCTAGGAAATAATACAACATATAATGTGTGTCTTTTTAAGGCTAATATTATATTTTGTCATAAATGAAGATAGCAAAGAAACGTCGAAGGGCCGAAATAAACAAGAAACTTGGTGTTAAAAGGCTGAAGCTAGTCCCTATTTCAAAACCAAAAGTGGTGAAAAGATGCAAACATTACCTCTATGGAAGATGCCAACAGGTACACTTTTTCTTTAATGATCATTATTCTTTGTATAAAGATTCAGTTTTATGTCAATTAGTTGTTGGAACAATATGCATATGATATGAAATATTCCTATTATTTCGTATCTTCGCATGGACTCATACTGTAGTTAGCTTGGCCTTTTTGTATGAAGGCCAGAAAATGCGCCTTTGATCTTTGCTGTTTTTTACACTTATTTATCATCATTGTTTATTGAATATAATATAATTGGATTAGGAACGGGGGGCCTGTGCTTCTTTTCCACTTTTTTTCTTAGAACATCATATAGAAATGCATTATGTTTTTCTCTATTGGGTTCTCCTAGTCTCCTTTGGACTTGTCTAATTAATGTTTTGGCTTTCTAGGTTATGATGATAACAGCTTAACATCCTCTATTTACAAACTTTCCAATAGTTGTGGTTTATGAAGTTCACTTTTCTTGGTATGCCACCATTGTCTTCTTTTGTCCTATTTGCAGGGTGATGAATGCAAATTTTCTCATGATGCTGTTCCGTTCACAAAATCACAGGTATTGTTATTGAAAATATTTTTGTTCTTATTGATGCTTCTTTTCAATAATACTCTTTAATTGTATGTGTTATGGTCTCTTATCTCACCTGATGAAACCTACATATTGCATTAGATTTACAATAATGGTGCTGATGTTTATCCAAGACAATTAGTAACATGTTTGACAAATGGCGAATGAAGGCCACTTATATTTAATAATACCAGATTTTGGCCTCAAGTTGGACCTCAGCCCATAAAAGGTCTCATGGATCATGCAAAGATTTGGAAACTGAAATTTTTATTGGTGAGTATTATTTTTCCCAACTAATCTATTCTATGAGAGAGCATCAATCTATAGTTACCTATGAAATGGATTATATCTCTAAGAGCATTTGGCGTATGATTTGCTATCTCAAATAGTAAAGGATAAAGGACTGATTAGAACATATTTTGGAGGCTTCCCAAAGTATTTGTGAAATGATGGATATTGACAGTGATAATTGCAAAATGGTGGATATTGACAGTTGTTTTAGAGGAGACTCCTGCCTTTTCTCACACAAGGTAAGCAGCTGTTAGTGTGCTGTGTGATATTCATTGGCCCTGTGCACGACTAATATAAGTTATTTTGCCTAGGTGCAATTATCACAAGATAATTCAAATGCCAGAGAAGTGTAAATGCCTAGTGGCGTCAGAAAGAGCAAGCTTAGTAAAAGACTGTCAAGGAAATAGCAAGATCCCATCGGCTAGCTACACCTTGTCTAGGCCTGGTACTTCACCAAGCACAACCTCAACATTACGGAAGAGCTCCCTCATCCAGCAACCAAATGATCTATTTTCAGCAACGAAATTGGACCCATGTGTTATGAAAACCACACCAAAGGGAATCTCCTTCCTTTCATTTTGCAGTTATACAACAACTTCAAATGTGTTCAGCAATAATAATAAGGAGACTGGAAGTAATCCAACTTTAAAGAACATGTGTGAGAGTAAATGCCTTCACTGGTTACATCTTTGCACTCATCTAGTTCTTCACGTAAAATGATTATGCCTTTGGAGGCAAGTAACTTTGCATCTTCAAGCAGTGGAAATCAGGGCAATGGTTTTATTGCAGTCTCCTGCGCCGAAGTTGCAAAGCAGCCATATGGATGCTTCTCAAATGTGGGAGGAATTCTTATTCAGTGGTGGTTAGGGGCTAGTTGATGGTCGCCGTGTTTTTTTTCTCAGAAAATTGTTGCGTTTGTAATCTTTTTTTCTTCTTAATTCTTTTTGCTCTGTCGCATAATTGTTTTGTGCATAGTTCTTGTTCTTTTTCATGTAATTGATGTCAACTTTTGCTAATAAATGGAATTCATTGTTGTACAGGCCATGGTTGCATGAATCGGAATCGGAATCGGAATCGGTTTTCCCGTGAATCGGAATCGGAATCGGAATCGGTCTGAATCGGCCAGGAATCGGTTTTGTTGAATCGGTCCAAATTAATTTAATCGGTCATATATAATAATTTGACAATTTATAATATAAATATATTAAAATTGGATATTGATGTTATTTTGATATTATTCTGTGTATTATAATTTATGATATTTTTAAATATTTTTTAAGATTTTTTTCAATTATTTAGAATTAATTATTATTTTTGACTCGAGTTAGACTCGAGTCAACTTTTAATTACGAAAATGCCACTCTTTACCCCGCCGCCGCCGACGGCCCGGTCGGCGGCGAGTCTCGCGGCGGCGATGTCGGAGGATGTCGGCAGCCCGGTCGGACGAACAGGCGGCGGTCGGACGGCAGATTCACGGCGGAATCGCGGCGCTCGCGTCGGCCGGCGGAACCCGAGTTCGGGCGGCGGTCGCAACGCTGCGGCGGAATCGTGGCGGAGGGCGGAGCTGAGGTCGGAGTCGGGCGGCGGTGGCCTGGTCGGACGGAGGACGGCCGAGGGAGGACGGCGCAAGCGCGGCGGAGGGCGGCGGAGCGAAGGTCGGAGTCGGGCGGCGGAATTGGGGGAGGGTATGATTTAGGTTTTTAAATCCAAATTACTATTTTACCCATGCTTAAATAATTTAATAAAAATTATACCTAGGGTATTTTGGTAATTTCATAAAAAAACCGATTCCGATTTAAATCGGCCGATTCCGATTCCGAGTTAAATCGGTCGGAATCGGCCGAAACGGGCCGATTCACGACCCGATTCGGAGCCGACCGAGTCGGCCCCGAAATCGGATCGGCGCGACGCCGATCCGATTTGAATCGGCCGATTCCGCACGGAATCGGCCGATTCGTGCAACCATGGTACAGGCTACAGACGAGAGTCGTGCTCATTTAATTTTGTTGCAAAATGCAACCAATTGAAGGAACTCTGAATTTTTATGTCTTTGTCCTTTTGTGGTTGACCCTCGAGATGGATGAACTGCCACTTTCGGACAAAATTAATTAAATTCCATTAATCACTGGTAATAAGGAGATAAGATTGTCACTGCCATCGTGAGCGATAGGAACTTCTCATCATCGATATACATTAGATTTACGCAGTGTAGATGACATTGATTTGTTCCATGTCATTCATTTCATTGAATATTACTCTCGCGTTAAATTTAGTTTATTCAACGTGAAATCTTCAACCTCTAACAATGATCGAGGTTAAAAAACTGATTTGCTTCCAAAATTAAGTGTCCGGTCTCAAAATTCTTAAATTATCTGTAAATGCTTAAATAATCAGAAGTAAAGAGTTTCAAAAGAAAAGATCAAAAATAAAGAAAAAGAAGGCACAGCAAATATTAATTTCATGTCGGCATTTGATCATCAACTCATAAATAAAAAGGGGATCTAAATTTAATGCAGCCGACGTGGGACTCGGATCCATGCTCATGCGTGGGCCCACGTTGCAGGTGACGTCATTTCCACGCATGATACGGTTGACGTCATCCACGGCTGCTCTCCATGTGGGATGGATGGCCCCCTGGCCACCACCATTTAATAGAACCCCTTCCCCTCCCTCATCTTCTACTTCAATTTGATCCAATCGCGGGTGCCATGACTGCAACCAGCCTTTCGATCGATGTCGAGGAGACGACGGAGGGGCGGATCAGGCGGCTAATATCGGAGAACCCGGTGGTGATTTTCAGTCGTGCCTCCTGCTGCATGTGCCATGTGATGAGGAGGCTTTTGGCCCACATCGGCGTCCACCCGACCGTCATCGAGCTCGACGATGCGGAGCTCGACCGTGCACGGATGGCACTCGAAGCTGCGGCGGCACCCGCCGTGTTCATCGGCGGCGATAACGTCGGCGGGCTGGAGTCTTTGGTGGCTCTCCACGTCAGTGGGCGGTTGGTCCCTAGGCTGAGGGAGGTTGGCGCATACTAGCAGTAGCAGACAGTGACTGTATAAGGGTCAAAAATGTAATTTAGGTGTCCTGTTCCGTCTTTCTCAAAGAAAGGATGGCTGCATTAATAGGGCTTTTAATCTTAATATTAGTTTTGGGCTTAGCACTTTTTATTATTATAATAAAGGAGGTTTTTAAGTTTTGTAGATATTTTTATTGTATAATTAATTGTAAGTGCTAATTAAAGACTCTCTTGTCTACCCTGTATATATCCATATTTAAGCATGGGATATTCTCCTTTAAGTTTTCTATGTATGCATGGGATATTCTCCTTCTACTAACTAAGAGATTCACTTTGCTTTTTTCTTTTGTCCAAAGTGGTTTGGCAAAAGTAGATTGAAATAATGGAGGAGAACATCATGCATTTCATATTATATAAATATGGCTGTTGGGGGAACTACTATTCTGCGGTCAGAAACGAAGAGGAGCAGTGAAGGTAACACGGCATGAACAAAGTAAATGGATTAGTACGCGCTAATCCATTTACATATTCTTTTAAGCAGGGGAGGAAGTATTAGTGCTTCTTCTCACTACATGTATATTATATGTATGTACATGCATGTAAAATTAAGCTCAGATCTACATATGACTATTAAGAAACGGCTTTCACCTTCGCCATTTCCCTCATCTGTGTCGGCGTCCGATGAAAAATGTAAAATTTGCGCTGGGTAGCTTCCCGACGCAAAGCAATTTGCTGCACCATTATCAACCTCGACACCATACGCTTAATTACACGATTAGTGATATGAAAAAGTGTTAATGCCAAGCTAATACGTAGGTTTAAAAGAAACAACCTGAGGTATATTAATTATTATTAACTGAAGTGATGCATGCAATGATCAGAAATCTAATCCTAGTTTTCAAGTAATGCAATATTTTAGACGTTGGATCAAACTCATGCGCGCTGAATATCCGACCTTTCTTCCTTCCATACAATATATATGTACGCCTCAACTTCACCATACCCAATGGGAGGGAATTTCTATATACCATGATTAGACAGGGTATATTAATGTCTTATAAGAATTATAAATATGGGCTTTATCCCATTACTAGAGAGGATGCTATTACTTAGCTTTAAACTTTGTGATCATGTATTATATTTTGCATGTAATTTACATGCATGCATTTCCTGCATATTTCTTCGTGTACTGTAAATTATTTATTAATCTACATAACTTCTTAATTAATTATTTGCTTCAAAAATAAAAACCGTACTGCAGCTTCTGTATATATATTCATCAATGTGTATATCTGTAGACATTACCCTTCCCTAGACAGATTATAACATCCATCTATTTAACCTAAGAATCCATATATAGAGTGCATAAGGTCACATCAAGTATATTCCATGACAATTGTGGTGGCTTTCTTTATAGTTTATAGTGATGGATGGATCTAAGTGCCGCTTGCTGTGCTTGGTAGGGGCCATGACAATGCTTTGTTATCAAGATGAAACGCCCCAAGTGGAGAAAAAGCAATCAAACATATTGTATGAGCTTATATATAGGGTCGTGTTTCATTGCCAGCAAGCTTGGTCCTACCTTCATGCTTATAATATGAAACAAGCACTTTCCAAGATCATCTCTCTAATTTTATGCATATAAAAAATAGCTAGTTGAAGAAGAAAAAATATTGAATTGGTTCCTAGATAAAAATCAGGTAGTGGGTTAGGTCCAGTTCCTCCTCTTTTATGGGAAAAAGGTTTGCATGATTGTTCTTAGGTGCTAAGAGAATATATATCTATGCACGACCCTTCACATTATTTTACATCTTGTTTTCATCTTCATATAAACTAGTATTTATTAATGTTTACATCTCACAAGTTACGTATCATTTCCTTGGTGTCTATTTGGGGGACTAGTTATCTGTAAATATCAATATTAATTTTCGACTTTATGGTCAGCATTTGTTTTTTGTGAGAGATGGAAAAGAGAACCAATTAAAGTTTAATTAATTGAGATGTAAGTCGAAAAAATTAAAATTAATTATCAGTATACACAATGAACTTAATAAAGAGTACTCTCGATTGGATGGTGGTTAATGTCTAGTATATAGTTATAAAATATATATATATATATATATATATATATATATATATATAATCAAACTCGTTAAATAAAAAAAGCTCATTGATTAAGTGCGACAAAAACCGAGTAGAAATTATATTCTAGTGGGTAGTAGAGATCGGGTCGATTGCTAGCTAGGCAGCTTAAGCATTAAGGCACTACCAAAATAAAAACGCCCTATTTAATTAGCTGTAGTTAATTTCTACTTAATTTATCATTTAGCTTGGAAAACCACATAAACTTATATGGTATTTTTGAGGATTTTTATACACGTATACTTACTCGACTATAAAAAAATAATATTAGTATTTTTTAGACTCTTTTATACACTTATATACTTCACCATAAAAATTATAATATTTTTCGTCACACTATAATTAGCTGGATAACCAAAGCTAATTTATTAATTAACTTCCCATGCATTTATATATGCTGCATGGCCGGAGTTTATCAAATTTAGTAGACCAACCTTTGGCCAAGTCGAGCATCATTTTAGAAACCTACTATAATCTATAATGACTAATGTTTATGTATTTCTTTTTCAATTAATTGTTATTCAGTTGTTAATTAGTTTATATCATAAATCTCCCTCTCTGTCTCTCTCTAGCATTTCTAATTTGTTTCAGTACTTAGGCAAGGCTTAATTAATTAATATTGTTTATTGCTTCTGCATTGCACTTTCTTGAGTACATGAATACCTCAAGCTGCTGGCCAACTTGATTAATCATGTGGAACATGCATGGTTTTAAAAGTTTGTGAATTAATATATGAATTAAGGGATGTTTTACTTGTGAAGGATTCTGATTAACGGAACGGAAGATTGATTACCTTTTACGCTCTAATTTAGTACCCAAAATTGGAGGATCAGAATCTTGGTTGTCATTCTTGCAGCCCTCCTAAGTGCGTTGATTATACAGTATTTGGGAACACAATTAATCAAATTACCCAATAAGTGGTGGCCTTTTGATGAACAGTTCGTAAGCTTTATATTTGATTTTGTCATTCAAATCTAGCTTGACTTAATCAAGATTAGAGAGCTAATTAGTGTTTGAAAAGCATTGGTTAAATATTGTATATAGTACCTAATCAGTTACAAATGCAAAATAGCTTGCGTAATTGATTACGTTAATCTTATAAGATTATGCTTTTTATAAACAGAAAACAGAAAAGAAAACTTTCAGCACTCGTCCAAATATTATCATACGAAAATTGCTAATTAAAAAATTAAAAATGAAATAGAATATTAAAAAAAATATTTTTAGTTCAATATTGGGCATATTTAAGTCAATCATCCGCTCTTTTGAATGCTTCTGCGAGTTGCTTGATATTTAAATTTTCAATTTAGTTATAATCTGTTGCTAATGTTGCTCTAATTTAATTAGTATGATTATGAACTTGTCATTTTCTTCGATGCCTCGCATTTACGGATATACGACTGAATTGGAACACATTTTGGTATTTCACATTAGCAAATTTTTAACGCGAAAAGAATTATAAGATTTTTATAAAAAATATGCATCTCAGTAACTATCCTAAAATTGGGGAATATCATGAGTTACAGTACTACATATTGGGCTTGGCGGCTAAGAGCAGGACAGATCAAATGGTGCAGATTAAGAATTATGTTTAGTTTTCAGAATATTGCAGTATGACTTAATTAGGGAGCTACTAAGTGGAAGCTCATTCTTGCTATCCCCACCACAATACATTCGCTGGTTTCACGATTCTCATTTGCTTAATACTGTGACCATTATTAGCAGATCACTCATACAGAGATGAAACTTAAGTTTGTGCAGTAATTAGTTGATCATTCATAGATGAATGAGTATATATATATATATATAGATGCAAGATTTTCGTTGTGAAAAGAAAATTCAAATCAATTCCAACCTACAAAATCAGAGTGTACATTGCAATCTTGTTCATCACCTTTCTTCTTTTTTATTTTCTGTACAACTTTACGCCATGCATTTAAGAAATATATGCCGACTACGACGGAGTCTTGTGCGCGCCAGTTGGGCACGTAAATAGGGACGCCGGTCCCCATGCATGACCGTTGATGATTCGATTAATCATCAACGATTAAGAGACTAGCGTCCCCATATGCGTGCACACCTGGCGTGCGCAAGTTCTGCTCGCCGACTACAGCTCTTGGATGGAAAACCTTTTGCACTCTACCGGGTTGGACACTATATCTGTTGTAAGGTGTGATACTTTGCACATCCGACAGCAACTCTAGTCTATTCCTGACGTGGGTTCAACATAAAATCAAAAAATGGATTCAAGCAGCATTTCAGGGAAATAACAATGTTGGATATTGTCTTAGATCATTTCCTCCAGAAAGAAGTGGAAAATGCACCCATGGATGTAGATGAAGAACAAGATGATATGGTAGATTTTTCCCTCTCCTCTTTATCAGCTGTAAAAGCCTCTTCCAGCATAGTCTGGATTTCATCCAATCTCATCTTTTTCTTAAGCTGATCTTCTGGACCTTCAAATGCAAGGTTGGTCAAGTCATCATTATCCATGATCTTGTTCAATACTTCTGAACATCGAGGAAAGTACCGTTTCCCAAGCTCCACTGATGATTCAAACAAAACCCAATGGAAAAAATGAGATTTTTTTTCTTCAATGACCATCGCCACTACTACTTTGCGTAAGACAAGAAAGTTGGATTTATATGCATTACCAGTCTTGGCAAGAGCTTTTAGTCTGGCTCTGTGCTCTTCCTTGATCTCAAAAGGCGCATAATTTAAGTCAACGTCTTCCTTCTGATTTCCATGACTCGCCCTGTCAGATAATGGTAATTCTGTAGTTCCATCAACTTGGGCAATCTCCATGGCCACTTTTGCTTCTGTGGGGAAGAAGAATTTTGCCAGACCAACTGCAAAATAAATATGCAATGAAAATGAAAAACTAAATAAACCATTGAAGTTATTATGCATAACAGATCCTCGATATCATTTTTTGGATTAAGCGCTGCTGATTGAGTCCATAGTTGTGTCACGTGTAGTTGTTGAGAGCTTGAAGTGACATCATTGAGGAGAAATATATTAAGTACTACCCTAAATCTAGATGGAAAGAACCCTGCAACAGAATAAGGCTAACCTCTTGTTTCATAATACAACAATTTGCTTCTGAAATCTTCGCCAACCGTTGCAAGAGATGCTGAAGCTTCTCCTAACAATGGTTGTCTCCTCTCGGCTTGCTCCATGATCTCTACACATAGCTTATCTTTGGAAGATGGTTTCCCTTCTTCTGTGATTTTGAAGTAATCGATAGATTTAGTTAATCTCTTAGATATTTGAAGTGCTTTCCTTCCATCCAAAGTAAGATCAGTTGCACACGCTCCTTTAGTAAGAAGAGAGACGATTATCTTCGGCTCTTTGCGCATAGCAGCCAAATGAAGCACGGTGTACCCTCTGGGATTTCTGCGATTGACATCGGCAATTCCAAGTTCTAAGAGTTCCATTGTTGTCTTCAAATCACAAAATGCAACTGCATAATGAAGGGCATGGGACTCATCAAGTGTTGTATGCCCCTCCTTGAGCAACATTCTCACAAGTTCAACATCATCAGAATCAAGTGCCCTATGAACCCTCTTCACGTGTTTATCTGGATATCCAAGACTTCCATGGCCATCTAAACCAGCACTTGAACGTGCCGTAGCAATTGTTTTGACCAAATCTGGAGAAGTAGAGAGTGTTTTGTCGAGAGTAATAACATCCAGGTTAGACCTTGCCACCATGTCTATGCATTTTGAAAGCAAACCTTCGCAGGATTTACGACATATATTTGCCACTTTCAGAATTACAAGCAGATCATCTACTGCCACTTTGTCTAGGACATCCATGATGCGCCTCTGCAACAAAACAGCATCGATAAATTTTTGTAAGTTTGTTCCGCTCCAAATTAGTTATACATCAGCAGAGCAATCAGTTAGGTATTCTCTAACGGGTGGTGGCTAAAATGAACAAACTAGCTACTCTACCCGGAATATTATCTGAGGTTTAAAACATAGGAAGTAGAAACACTCAAACAAATTACGAAATGGCATCTTGATGCAGATTGAACACATAAATCATCAATCTTTATTAATGCACAAAAATAACAAAACAGAAAGAACAGAAAGACTAATACTTAGAGAATCCTGGCTGTCTATGTCATACATACGCTAGAAAGGAAAGATCAGAAAAACTGACTTCTAGGACCGACCAGTACACAAGATTGACAGGGTGCATACTATTTCGAAATTAGAAGCCTTGTTTACTTCCAGGACCACTTAGCAAAGCATACCATTCCTTCTTCTCCTAATGACAAAGATCCTAATCACAAGTTATCAGTTAATTTCTGCACTTCATTTTAGCATGTGCTACAGAAAGAATTTTCCTCGCTCAAACAAACAACGCCCGCGACTCTAATAATCAGTCACAAGTCAAATAGCAGGAACAACACCATGAAATTTACATTACTCACACCTATGTTTATCGTAATAATTTCATTTCTCCCAATATGTCAAGAACACAAACAAAATGCAAGGGATCACAGGTGAACTAGCTTTGTGGCTTCCTCATCTCAGCAGCACAAAAATTTCACTCAAGCAGCAGGCAGCTATTACTGAAAAGCAATCTACAACCAAGATTTTTCATGCTTTAACCAGAGGAAGGAAACACATGGCTCATACCAACCAAACACAAGTAATGTATAATCACAAGGACAAAGATGAAAGCGGTAACACAAAAGTACAAAACCTGATAGATGGTGACCAACTCTGCAATCAAGAAGGTGAAGGAAGCGTACAAGACCTCCACCATGAAGTCCACCACAGGCCGGCAAGCCTCGTGGGGGCACTCGTGGTCCACGCAGCTGCACACCCCCGTCGGCAGATCCCTCACCCGGCCGCTGTACAGGTACGCCACCACCGCCGCCAGCGCGTCGTACCCGACCTCGAACTCCCTCGCCAGCTCCCGCAGCTTGAACCCGGCCGGCGAAGGCCCTTCGCCGACGGACTTGGCGGCGGCGGAGAAGACGGAGCGGAAGAAGGGACTGCGGGCGGCGAGCATGCAGCGGTGGACGGCGAGCTCGCGGCCGCCGTCGACGGCGAGGCGGGCGTCGGCGCAGAAGTCCAGGTCCTTCGACACGAATACGGCCTCAAAGTTCTCCGACAGCCGGCGCAGCGCCTCCATGTCCGGAGCGCCGGCGGCGGCGGCGGTGGAGGAGGCGCAGCAGATGCTGCTGCAGTTGTCGTTGGAAGAGTCGGCCGGCGTCGCCATGTAAGGAGAGCTCATAGAGAAAGCGAAGACACACCTTTTCCGGCTCAATCCCGCCTCAAGACAGTGAAAGAATGCAACTTTCCAATAGAACAGCCATTGAAGAAGCTCAAGAAGTTGAAACAGAGCTGGTTAGGACCAAACAAGAATGACTCTTTTGAGCTCAAACAGGATAAATGTTTCCATTTGAGACAGCAAACGGTGGTAACAAAAGGTAGGATTCGCCGTTAGAGAAGCTTGACATGAAGTGGGACAGAGCAGGTTCATACGGAAAACCACGAACGACCCTTTTTAGTAAAATCCATCACAGCAGTAAAATAGGATAAAGCTTTCCACAAAGAAAAAAGAGGCAACCCAACCCCATGCAGGATTCGTCACTGGAGTAGCTCAAAAATGGTGAATCAGAGGGAGAAGAAAGAAACATAGGGAGCTTGACAGGGAAAACCAAGAGAGACCCTTTTCCACTCGATCCCCGACTAACAAGCAACAACGGCATAAAGAAGGATAAAATCCTTTCTCACCATGATGAATCCAAAAAGGCAACTCCATGCAGGATTCGCCATGGGGAGGTACATAGGAGCTCAAAAAGTGAAGGGGAGCACGAGGGAAGAAGGAAGAGAACAAGATAATCCACACGTCTAACTCAACGAAAAAAACAAAAGAGGTCGGGCCAAGTGAGCGAGAGACGGCTGCACGGCTGCGTCAACGACGTGGTGAAGATGACGAAGGAAGTCCTGACAGCTGAAAAAGATCTGGTGATGTCTTGCCCAATGCCCGCCCCGCCATTAGATACCTGAAACTGAAAAATTGCCATCCCCTTTTTCTTTTTCCTTTTGTCTAAAACTATTTTTTGATTAGCCTATCTTAAGTTCCATTAATCCTAAAGACCAAAGTAATTTACTCGTAATAAAAAAACTCAGCTTAGTAAAATAATGAAAAATTACTTAAAAAAATAAAACTTCACCTCTATTTTCCCTTTCTTTCAACTATTAGATAAGGATTGCAAGAGCCCTCTATTTTTCCACGTGGAAGGAAATTGCCACCGAACCTAAAATATTTTTTTGAATTTAAACTCTAAAAATATGTAAAAAATTATTATAAAGAAAAAAACTTAACTTCTTCGTCAAAAATCACGTTCTCACTCAAAATAAAAAAAACTTATTTTTCTCACTTTCTTTGCTTATCTTCTCCTCGTTTGAATTTTTATTTTATGCTAACTATATTCTTAATTTTAAGCCCCTCCAATCACCTTCCTCACTTTCACCAAATTTAATTAGAGTAAAAAACCCACCTTCCTCTCATTTAATATTTTGCTCTTTAACTTACTCATTTAAAAATCTACCCTTCCTTATTTTAAAATTTTGCTCTCACTATCACCTCCATTTAAGTTCTTATTTATAAATTCATTTACAACAAAAAAACTCATTTATCTCATGCACTAAAAAATTCAATTTTCTCACTTTTTAGCATATCCATATTTTCACCTTCATGGCACACACACACACATAAAACACATCCGCTTCTTAATCGATTAGATGGTTTTGTGTTTTCAAATAATTTTTACCGTTTATTAAGCAAGTTTTTTATGTGGTAAGTGAATTTATTTTATCTCATTATAAATGTAATTAATTTTTTTATTTATAAGGATGATTAGTAAAATCTACGTGGACTTACTAACCAATCAAAAAGTTGTATATTTTTTTAAATAAAAAATTGTTCATTTAAAAAACAAAAATGAGAAGAGGCTCTTTTTTTTAATTAAAGGAGCTTATATTAAAAAACAAAGAAAAAAGAAAAACCGAGCTCTTGTCTGCGGACGGAGTGGATGATCGCTAAGACACTTGTTTAGACTTTGACTTTTCTTTGTCTTTGTCAGTTTCAAAGGTTGGATGCTATCCCGTCCGTTAATCTTGTGGGACCCATTATACGATATGATACCTGGTCAATCTCTTGAAGATTATTTACAGATCGGACAGATTAGTTTGTGCAAGGGGCGTCATGGGATATAAGAATAAAATTAAGAATATTAGGGGCCGATTAAGGATCAAATACTCATAAGAGTTCCTTTTTTTATTGGTTTTTTTTTTGGGAGCTTTGAAAAAATATGAGGATGTTTTTTTGTAATTTTATGGTTTTAGTAAGTCCTTTAAAATTGGATAAACGGGAAAGTTGAAATCACATGACTTTCATCCAAACTAAATAGTTTGATCTGACTTAAGTAAATTAATGACATGATTTTTCTACTAAATAAAATATTCACAAATGGGTAATTAAATAGTATTTACATGTGTTTGTTTTCGAACATGCAAAATAATGGAGCCTTAAACATCTAGTAAGTCCAATTATACACCATATATATATATATATATATGGAAGATTAATATCGAGAAAAAAATGGTCAGGGAAAATGGGAGATTAATAATTAACAAAAGAGCGGTTTACTTGTCGCCGTTTTATTGATTCATTTTTTTACCAAAGTAATGTGATTAGTGGTTGCTTAGGAGAACCAGTAATGTTTTATTTGATAGATGGTTAAGAGTTGTGCCCTTTGTGAGGTTGAGTGGGTTAGGCAATGCCAATAAATAAATAATAGAAATAGAATCCGCGGTTCAAAATATTTAAATTTTCCACCATATTTCTTGCCTTTTTATTTTCTTTTTTTAACGCAGACGTATTTATTCAATCTTTAACCATATTATACTATACAAGAAGTTATATACTGCAGTCTTAGTTTAACCTTCTGGCTTGTCAATTAAGACGGCGGGGAAGCTATGATAATTGCCGGCCTATGAATCAATCAATCGATGATACAACACTAAACAATACATGAGATAAGACGTAAATATTAATCTAACAAACAACAACATGATAAATCCAACTTGATACTACAGTAAAGATGATGGGTGTTCGTGAAAATATATGATATGCTTTATTTTTTATTTTCATTGGGCAGATCCAGAACAAGAAGTTTGATTATTTGATTTAATATTTGATATGGGCACTGCGTCTAAGTTGTCGAAGCAAGTTGCCTACCCCGGCCGACATGGGATTCACTCAATTCCCTGTGCATCAAGAACTTTTCTCAATACCTTGATGTAATCTACTTAGTATTTTTAATTAAAGTCTAACCATGGTTGGCAGGAAAATTAATGGAAAATTAACTAAAAAATTAATCTGATGAACTATTCGTCGACTTTGATAATTAAAGATTAATTACAGCTCAGATCCAGCACAAAAAACCAATGAAATGTGTATCAAAATTAAAGTAATCACCTAACCAATTGACCATGTTTAACAAATCATCAAAATAAATAATATATTTGCACATTTGTATGGTCAAAGACTCAAATTTGTACATATTGTCAGCTTCACACGATTCAATTTTATTTTCTTGGTCATGATCAAGCCATTCAAGGTCGAGCAAAGGTAAAGAAAGTCACGGGACGCCCTCAAGTGTCCTGACCCATCAGGAGGAAGGGTTCATATTCTTCATCAGAAGGTTCATAGAATTGGAAGCAAAATTAGAGGTTTATAGCTCTAAAATCAATGGCTCATAATATGCTGTGATATTAAAAGCTTTGATGTCTTTCACATAAATACAAATGCTTATTTTATTCTTGAGCCCTTCTTCCTCAATTGCAATAAACAGCAGTTTAACAATTTTGTGGTATGGTATGTTAAAGACCTCATTTCCAATGAGTACTATGCAAGAGTAGCCCTGGCTAAGGATTCCAATGCCCGTTCTGGGTCATGGTAAAATGACCACCCAGTGAGGAAGACGGATTAGCCATGATACTGTCTACTGAATCGATGACATCCATGGCCAGCATGTTGGATTCAAATGGGTATTCACCCAATGGTTCACAAACAAGATAATTTCCCTGGTGGTAGCTTTGATTGGTTTTTATATCATCATCTAAAGATAGTTTGGGACCAGAGGATGTTAGCGGCTAATTCCAATTATCAACACTATAGTTGGTCACATCTCGTTTGATCTGAACTTGTTCTGCCGGTTCAAGGTGCATAACTATAGTTTCTTCTGGCCATGTCTCAATGTCTAGTACATGAAAGAGAGGTCCGAGATCAGATGAATTGATGTGGTAGTGAGGCTTGTTATTAGCTGGGAAATCACTTTTGCGATCACCACCTTCTGCAATTGCGGTTGAGATCATGAGCATTTTCTTGATGCTAGAGTTCCAGAAGTTCTTCACTTCATTGTCTGCTCTCCCTGGTAGGTGCTTTGCTATTTGTGCCCATCTGGGCAATGGAACAGCAGTTCACAGATTCAGATGTTACCAGTATTTAATAAACAAAATTTTAAACAGAAATGCATCAGAGGCAATGAAGTATTGATTTCTGATTAAGAAATTATATATATACCCGTTTCCTAGCACATTGTGGAGTTCAATAATAACAGATTCTTCCTAGGATGAGAAGTTTGCCCTTTTCAAATCTGGTCTCAAATAGTTAATCCATCTTAACCTGCAACTTTTTCCACATCTTTCCAATCCTGGGTATTGAGAATTTACAAAGAAATCTAATTTAGCAATGAAATATTTAAGAACAAGATCAGCAGGAGGGAGCACAAACAACAGACGGAGAAATTGGTAATTGGAATAACTTATAGCAGCCTGTGGTTAATTTATTGGATCAGATTTGAACCGAAAATTTGATTCTGCACTGAAAAATTCATCAAATAGGCATCTCTCAAATAAATAGTACTTCCAACAAAAAAATTTCATATTCTGTGTTACATTCTAACAGAGACTTTTTTAGTTAGCTACCTGCAAGTTTGGGGACAGAACTCCAGCAACCATGGCCATGGGTGGTAATGTAGTTCACCAGGTTGTCGATCTTCCTCCGGTGACCACAGCCCCCTTCTGACCTTCTGTTTGTTGCAGCAAGAATGGTGACCCGTTAATCTTTCCCAAGTAAGAAACAAATCTACAAGAGCAATATCAATCCAACTGCTACACATGAGACTACAAAATTATTACACCAAGGATTAAAATACTGCAAAGATATAAAACCTGCTCTGGTAATTGGTAATTGGTATCACTTCATTGGAAATGATGTAGTAATGCAGCATATTATATCTTTTGAGCTCTTGGTAACATGCCTCATATCACAATCTACCCCATCCAACCAAATCAAGTACAAATATAGTTTATAGTAAGCCCTCATCTCCGTACAGTTTTCACTTCAACAATAAAATCAACTTCTGGAAGAATTTGCTGCAAAAAGGGAATGCTCTATAAACTGCAAAAAGATTGGAATTCTTTTGTTTGGGAGATTGAACACGTTTATCTGGTCTCTTTGATATGCTTCCATGAAAAGCAAGCTACAGAAATTGATACCAGAATCTTTTCCTTCATTTGTTCAAGTGAATCAAATGCGGGAAAGGTAGCGATGGTAGAGGAGTGGTGCAAATGCTGCCAACACTATGTAATGTTCAAACTTCTAACACCATAGAGAAGCAATCCTAATTTGGTCGAGTCCTAATTGAATAGGAAATTATAACATCATCTTTCTCTTTTCCAGCTTTATCTTCCACTTATCAAAGTAATGTTACCTCAAGATTGATACTCTAACAAAAGTTGGGAAAGTTGTAGTGTCAGATAGGTGTATCTTCTGGATGGTGTAGCTCCTTTTGATAGGAAGGTTCTTGTTATGGTTTAGCAATCACAGTAAGGATCAAGTGCTATGCAGACCTTGTGATAGCTTGCAGTCCAATATATTTTTGGGTTCCATTATCGCTGTTGAATAACCATCTAGATATATGTCTGCTTTGGAAACTCTCTCACTGGGTGATATTGATGTGAGTGAGGTGAGTATCTGTAGTTTTCTTGGAAATCCAGGAATATACTTTGATTGGAAAAAGTATGTTAAACAGATTAAGATTAGCAATTGCCACTGTTGAAGGCTTTCATTGATTTATCTTTAACGATCCTCTGGATTCTGCATATGTTTCATTAACTCTAATCTATTGTCTTATTTTACATGGAATTAAAAAGCCTAGGTCACATTTTACACCTTTATATTTACAATGTTAGTCACTTCAAATTTTCATATGATACAAAGAAAACAAAATTAATCAAAAAATTTGTAATTTACCTTGACGTAGTTAATGCTCAGGCCTGCAAATAATTGTCTCCATCCTTGATTTCTGACGATCAGGCTCAAACAATGGATGGTACTCCTTACCTTTGTTGGATCATCTGCAGCTACCATACTTGGCACCTGGAAATGAAATCTTGATGAGAAGCATTTCTCACTAGGCATAAATGAACAAGAAGATGCTAGTTTTCAGTCAAAATACACAAACATGTCACACATCTTAAAATCCACACATGGCAAACCACCCAATAGTAACGTTTACACAATAAACTGCATACCTGCATTTGCCTACGAACCACATCGAGCGGATAGGTAAAAGTTTGCCCGAACAAACCAGCTAAAGCACCACATGACAGATGCATTACAACAGATTGCTGATATTCTTCTGAGACATGCGTCTTCAACTTCTCATATATGTAAAATTTGAGTCCAGCATAAGGAAGTATTCCAACAAGCGTAGGACCTACAAGATTACCAAGTAGAAACTAATTTCCAACTTCCTCAATAGGAATAAGATATATGGTTGCTGCCTCAACAAAATGTTAAAGAGAACATACCAACTCCCCTATACAAAGCTCAGATTTGACCTTCCTTATACACACTTGTCAAAACATCTTTTCTTCCATTACATTCAGGCTGTGCGGGCAAGATTCTTGCTCCATATTTATACTGATGATGTGTATCAACCACCTAAAAATCATATTTTGCCAACATCGAGAGAAAAAATATGTGCTTCGAAGATGGGAGAAAGTAATAAGCACTTGAACCAAACTTCCACCACTAGAAGTAAATTATAACTGAGCACGCTATGAAGCAGCCAGAATACTTAAACTAGTCAAACAACAGCAAAAATCTCTAGTTCGTAGTGTTATAACGAACAGGAATCAAATAAACAGTAGAAAACTAATGTTGAATAACATTATCCATTATCCACCATCTACTTCATCTCAAACTAACCTACAAAACTCATGGGGGAAAAATTATCCTACTATAATGGAACCTTAAATTGCAACGAAAAAAAACTCCGATGAAAGTTAATGTCATAACTTACTCTTCCAATAAATATTAAAAAATGTATATTCTACAAAATGTTAAAGAAAACTGCAAGATATTTACCTGATATGCAATCTTTGTTTGAGCTAAATCAAGAGGACAAGTACACAAAACAGCTGTTCCGCAAGCTGCAGAACCAGCTAAGAGGTCTATGAATGGACCCGTACCCAAAAATGAACAGTTGCTCATATGCCATGAAGTGCAAAGCTGCATAAGGAACAATGCGAAGGGCAATTGGACCGTTTCCTCTGCAATGCAAAACATCTAAATTGAGCAATTTACAATTAGAATCAACAATAGACACTCCAGCAATTACAAACAGCTTCAAACCTACTTGTAGAAGCCTAGAACACCTTCATGCTTTCTCAACTTTCCCAATGACTTCAGCACACCGAGACGGATAACCTTCCGTTCTTGTCTATAAACAAGCGCAATAAAAATAAAATATATGGAAACTACAATAAAAAAACCCATCAAATCGAAATTCCAATTACTTTGGCTATGATATGGAAACATATTTAAAATTGTGAGTTAGTAAAAGCGCATATCAATTTCAATTTCTAGTAACAGCGTTCCTCATCTATAATTTTCCAACCAACCAGCCAGAAGCAGCCGTAGAAAATTTACCAACAGGTTCCAATACCAACATACAAATAAAGCATAATCAATCAGTCGTCATTACTCAAAAACGCATCATAAATGGAAAATAAATTCTATTTTCAAAGTTTCCAAATTCCAAATTCACAATTTTTCATCCAAGCAGGTACCAATCAAAAATAGCAAAAAGACCCAACAGTAGTACAAGAGTCACGTGGACTTTGGTGTTACCTTCAGTTTGCATCAACAATCAAGTTAGTCTAAATTAAAATATGAGAAAAAAATAATTTGGATAGCTTGATAAATAAGGGTCGTACAGTAAAATTAGATAGCACAAATTAAAGTCTTTTCTGTAATATGTGACTCAACGTGTGTCAGGAAGGATGAATTGAATAGTTTAATGTGTGACCGAGATAATTATTAAGTTAATCACACATCAATTTTTGGGATGACCGATGATTTATAGATAGGTTAATAAAAAAACTTATTCTCTAAACTAGCATTTGAATTAAACTCGTGGGCTTTTATATACATGTATATATATAAAGACATTTATACTAAATTTACAAATTAAACTTTGTACAGTCTCATTTGTAATAGATTAATAGTGATATATTATTTATACTCTCAATCTACCGTAAAAATATATATTAGATCCCCCCCCCCTTCTCTCCTAAATTATAAGGTGGGAGTAGCAAAGAAAAAAAATATAAATGGGAATAAATATTTTTTATTATAAGTGATTAATATTTAGTTTAATTTATAAAGAAAGCACTAATTTTTTAAAACAACAAGGTCAAGATAGATCAAATATTTATTGTTATTAATTGAGGGATTGATTATTTTGTTGTATAAGGATATAACAAGATTAAATCTAGCAAATATATATTTGAAATTGTCATATTTAATTGTTTGATTACTTACGGCAATTAATGAGGTTAAACGAGTAGATGTTATTGCCTAAAACAGGTTGTTTGTGGCATTTTTTTAATTTAAGGTCAGTTTAATTGTCATGAAATTGCACAGAAAAATGCTAAATTTAAAGGTGAAAAATTTCATTGTGTTTAGACGTCTTGAAATATAGTCATTGAAAGTTTTATTTTAATCAAAACAAGATCACGTACAAATTAAACAAATAAATATTTTATTATGAAAAATAAAAATAATTAGGGGAAATAATGAAGAATTATTGTATATTGATCTTACTTTCTTATCATCCAAACTTATAAAATAAAATTTTAAAATTTTCATGTTATTTTATTTATTGTATTTTTTTATTTCCTGTGATTTATTTTTTCATTTATATTACTTTTACGCCCACCAAATAGGCCCTTAACATTTATTTTTTTTTCGTGGAAATGAGGTGGGGTCGACTTGTTATTTTAAAGTTGTAGACTTCTTTTATTTTTAATTTTAATTTTTTAAGATCAGATGGATGCGTACATGGTCTCAAACCATATGCTGATCCGGCCGACCCATTTAGCGCCCGCAAATCGGATAATAATTTCCAGAACTGAACGCTCATCCTCCACCACCAAACCCCAGAATCACCGGACATGCTCGCCGCCCGCGGCCGCCTCGCGGCCCCTCGCCGCCACCTCCGCTACATCTCCACCGCCGCCGCAGCCGTCGCCGCCCCTCCCCTACCCGAACAGCCCATCCCGGCAGCCCCTCTAACCGTGAAGGGGGTGCAGATATCGGCGCGGCCCATTTACCTGGACATGCAGGCCACCACCCCGGTCGACCCCCGGGTGGTGGACGCCATGCTACCCTTCTACCTCCACCGCTTCGGCAACCCCCACTCCCGCAACCACCTCTTCGGCTGGGAGTCCGACGCCGCCGTTGAGCTCGCTCGCTCCCAGGTCGCCGCCCTCGTCTCCGCCTCCCCCAAGGAGATCGTCTTCACCTCCGGCGCCACCGAGTCCAACAACCTCGCTGTCAAGGGCTCCCTCCTCTTCCACCGCGCCCACCGCCGCCACGTCGTCACTGCCCAGACCGAGCACAAGTGCGTCCTCGACTCCTGCCGCCGCCTCCAGCAAGACGGCTTCGATGCCACCTACCTCCCCGTCGGCGCCGACGGGCTCGTCGACCCGGACCGCCTCCGCGCCGCCATCCGCTCCGACACTGGCCTCGTCTCCATCATGGCCGTCAACAACGAGATCGGCGTCGTCCAACCGCTCGAGGAGATCGGTGCTGTCTGCCGCGAAAAGGGGGTGCCTTTCCACACCGACGCCGCGCAGGCCGTCGGGAAGGTGCCGATCGACGTCGACAAGATGAACATCAGCCTCATGTCCATCTCCGGCCACAAGTTGTACGGCCCCAAGGGGGTGGGGGCGCTGTACGTGCGGCGGCGGCCGCGGGTGCGGCTCGAGGCGCAGATGAGCGGCGGCGGCCAGGAGCGCGGCCTCCGGAGCGGCACCGTGCCGACGCCGCTCGTCGTCGGCCTCGGCGCCGCCTGCGAGCTCGCCGGGAAGGAGATGGAGTTCGACAACCGGCGGATTGGGGAGCTGCAGGAGCGGCTTCTGAATGGCATCCGGGCGAAGCTCGATGGGATGGTCATCAACGGGTCGATGGAGAGGAGGTACCCAGGGAACCTCAACCTGTCCTTTGCGTTTGTGGAAGGGGAGAGCTTGCTTATGGGTTTGAAGGAGGTGGCGGTGTCCAGTGGCAGTGCTTGCACCAGTGCGAGTCTCGAGCCGTCCTATGTGCTGCGGGCTCTGGGCGTGGAGGAGGACATGGCGCATACCTCCATCAGGTTTGGGATTGGCAGGTTTACGACGGAGAGGGAGGTTGATAGGGCGGTGGAGCTGACTGTGAAGACCGTGGAGAAGCTGCGAGAGATGAGCCCTTTGTACGAGATGGTGAAGGAGGGGATCGATATCAAGAGCATACAATGGGCGCAACACTAATGAGAAGGATAGATTTTTGAGTTGAAAATGGTGGTGTGTCTGATCCTAACGCTTTCTATGTTCTACCTCTGTGTACTTTTTTACTTGCTTGGGGTGTTATACCATATGCGAGTTCTGGAACTTAGCTATAATGCTTGTGAATAATACGAATTGTTGTAGATAGAAGTTTCGGGCTTGTAGCTTTGGATCTACTGTGGTACAGTTATAATGTTAATCATATTAATAACACATGGTTACTTCCAATTTTTTACAGAAGCTGCCTTATGTTTATTTTGCCTTGTTGTGAGGTACGGTTTGCTGTTTTGCACTTCTCGCTATTGTGGTTATGAAATGGTTTGTTAATGTTGGCCTGGTGTTGCTTTGTTCTTGCTTGGGAATTAAAGTTGAGCAATTGGGCATTTTTATTTATGGTCACAAATGTGAGTGATATACAGACAAGACTGGCAATGAGGTTTGGTCTTCTCGCTGACCAAGTTTGGAATAAGAAGTTGGGTGTAATTTCTGTTTAAACTTGAAGTAGTGTAAGATCCAGATCCCCTAATCCCCTAATTAGTTAGGCTCTTATCCAATACCTGTTGCATAAGATCAAATATATCCAGAGGGGTGTGCTTGTGATCTTTGATTTGGTTTTATCACTTTTGAGAAATGTCTAAGCCTGTTAGCTTGAATTCATTGGGTCGGCTGTTAACAGGTGGTATTAAAGCCAACCTAGTACCAAACAAAGCCTCGTCCTTAGGCTGAAGCTATGAATTTTGATTTATCTAATGGCATTTGTGGGTGCAAGATTTGTAATTATTTGATTGTCCTAATTGTGTAATTTACTTTATTTGGTGATTAGTGGTCAGATTGATTTTTCCCTCCTCAGAAAGTGGTTTTCTTTTGTGCTAGCTAGTGATGTTATTTTTTGGGAGGCTTCATCAGTTCCATAGGGATGGACATTGTGAATATTATATCTAAAATAGTACAAGCAATATTAGGAATTGAACCGAAATAGTTATATAATCTTGAGGAAAAATTAATAGTTAGAGGCGCCTTGAAGCACTGCAGTAGGAGCTATAGAGATTTAGAATTGATTGAGCCTCTGCCATTTGAAAGTCGGAAGGGATGTAATTTTAGGATAAATTGGATCTGGACATTGTGCAAGATCCTATTTTGACTGATTGTGATCATCTGAGAAGGGTATAAAATAGAAATGTTGAGTGTTTAGAGTCAAATAAACAGGTTAGAGAGGGCACAAAGAGGGTTGTGCTAAGTAGGAAAACTTCAATGCTCATGGGAGATTTTACAAAATAAACTCTTATAACGTTAGAAGGGTCCTTTTTGAGGAATTCTCCTGAAATGAAAAATAGGCAAAGTAAAGATTTTGATTGTGTTACCATAGTAAAATAAACGAGGATGGTTTGATAATGAAGGTTGCAGAGGTTACTTCCCTGTGACAAGGTATGTTCATGGGCGTCTAAGCCAAGTGATGATGTTTATTCTTCAGAGGAGGGTCCGTGGTAAGTTGTTTTAAGTTTAAGATCCATTTTGAGTAGTGATATTTTGTAGGGGATTAGTTATTACTAAATGGTCAAGGAAGACCACCATGGAGGGATAAAAAGATATAAAGATGTATAGGCTGAGCACGGACTAAAGATATGGCTCATAATATATATAGGGAAAGAGGCCAGAGTGGCAGAATTGAATTTTGTTCCCGACCATAACCGTTTGTAATTGTTAAATGATAATGGTTGTGTCTATTTCAGCACTTCCACAGATTGAAGAAAGTTGGACAACTTAGCTACAAAATTGATGCAGAGCATCATCTTCATGAGTTAGATAATCTGTCATCGTCTTCTACTAATACATTAGATATTGATCAAGTTGAGGAAGAATTTTATAAGAAGAAGGTACACTCTAGATATGGTATTGTTTATGAGAGAAAGAAGAAGAGGATAAGGAGAAGCATGGCTGATTAGAGTTTTATCATGGAGTCAACTGCTTCTATTTACTATGTTTTGAGTTGTCTTATTAGTTTTCCTAGTTTAAGAGTCTTATGGTTTGTTGAATCTATTCTTACAAGGGGATATATGTTAGTTATGGAGTTATTTTATTTTCCTAATTTTGTTAGGATTAGTGTATATATATATATATATAGGGAGGTGGCAGTGTTGCAGTACATCCATCTTGGCTGTCCTGCAACATTCCAGCACCCTCCCCTCCCCATTGGCTGTGTTGCGCTGCCCTTGCCCCCCGTCGCATGCCGCGTCCGGCCGGCTCTCGTCCCCGCCGGCCCTCGTCCCCCCTCCCCCTGCGCCACCCCCCACCCCCGATCGCATGCCGCGCTCGCTCATCCCCTGTAACACCCCAAATCCGGTTCACGCTCGTGAACCGAACCGGCATA